>JAGFPH010006062.1:59343-85215 GCA_018207615.1 Philaenus spumarius | reverse complement strand
CTTTAAGTTAGTTGAGTCAAGTGTGTGAACAGATGGAAAATATAAGAATTATTGCATAAAGATGAGTATATTTCTCACTATATCAAATAATTTATTAGGATTTAAATAAAAACACATTTGTTCAAAAAATTGCTTTTTTATTAATACTAAAATATTTTTCTTACAATACCAGACAAAGGTGTATATTCTACAAGTCCATCTTGAATTATAAGGCAGTAAGCTGCTGTTTGTGCACCAATATTTTCACTTGCTTCGATCTCCACGCGTACATCCAAAGCTCCTGTTTTCAATGTTTCATTTTGCCTTGAACAGTCTATAACAAATAGCGGGGTTTTGGCGAGAAATGTATCCTTGTCGACAGAAGGTTTGTTGTCGCTATCGCTGTAATAGGACGATTGAAATTTCACAAACATATCGTAAATAATTGCTTTGTTCCCATTAAAATTATCGTAGGGATAGTATTGTGAATTCAGATATAATTTAACGTTTTGAATATTACAAAAATCAAAATGACTAGCATTTTTATTGCTATTTTTCCTATTTGTTTGAAACGCAATTATTACGTAACGTGGTTTCTCTGTATTCGATGCTGTTTTCACTGTCCAAGTTATATTTTTAGTTTCCGGTAACGCAGGATATTCTTGAAGTTGCATACGACGAAATGGAACAGATATAGGTTGATCTTTATCTGTTAATCGTAACAGTGATAGGTTATACTCATCTGAAACTCTAATGTAAGGTATTTTCCAAAAGATTTTATTTATAACTAGATCAACCTTAGAATTTGTTTCCGTTGTTACAATCGCATTTACATTCGACGAACTTCTTAACAGTATTAACTCCTGTTTCACATTCATAATTATATGTTTATAATCTTCGGCGAATCCAAGTAGTAATTTTAATGGGATACAAAATGAAAATGTTTTTTTAATTTTCAATGGCAATGTATCCAACCTCCAACCTGCGTTTAGTAATATATTCTTTTCGTCTTCGCGACTTGTTAGTAAATTTTTAATTGTAGATGTTATTCCTACATTTTTTATGCGATCAATTTCTGTACCACAGATTTCATAACGTATTTCGTCGAAAAGAAAAGCCATCGCATTGCTGACAAGTTCCATTTTATCATCCTCATTAACACCATCAGGTTTTATTCCTTTAAACGTTCCCTCTATGTATATGTAACTTTTGCTAGGCAATGTGTATACATTCTGCTGGTGAACAGGTATACGTATTTCATCGTTTAACCCATATGTTGTTTGCGCATATGGCAGATGAGTATGGTATTCCAAATCGATAATAGTTTCATCGAAAATAATTTTTTCATCTACTTGTAACATATTTTCGATTGACCATAAAGCTTAAAGATTCTAGAAACTCTTGGTTGCTCCTGGTCAACTTTATAAAAGTGCGATTTTTAGAACTGGTGGTTGGTAGTAAATTATTACTTCTGTTATTATTGAAAACTAATACCATACTTAAGTAGATTCACGTCTTAAATGAAGTCTCAGTGTAACAGATTCGTCTCTGAAATTTATAAGTTGCCCCTCCTGATCCTCTAGCCGTACTGATACGTTGTGAAGAAGTCCAGTTATATTTAAAGGTAAGTATATTACGGTGGTCGGTTTTTCAACAATTTTATAACCTGGCTCGACTAAGGGATAAAATTCATGAAGAATATGACCTTCAACACCATTTTTATATGAGCCACGCACAATGTTGCAAGCAACACGTATTGTATCTACTTTGTTAATGTTGACAGTATTTGAAGAAGTATGCCATATATTAGGTTCCAATTTCTTCTTTTCAAATCCTAATAATGGACCAATGCTACCAGGCTTGTCGAATCTTATAAGTTTTGAACAGAAGATTCTAGTTTTCAAAGTATTATTATTTCCTCGTATATCCAATACAACATGTTTTTCATGTTTCATAGTCTATTTTAAGAAAGAAATCATATTTTCTAATTCGTAAGATCCTTCAGGGATTTTAATAAAAAATTCTCCATAGTGAAATGTATCATTAACATTTTTTTCAATATTTGGAATTGTATTATACGTCATGAGATCGATTAAACCAATTTCATATTTATGAGTAGATAAATCTATTGGCGGAAAAATATCACAAGATAATTGCGAGCCTCTGCCGTTTAAGCATAACATGATATCATCAGATGTTTCCTGTTAGAAACGCTAAACACAAATGACCGCAATTAATTGTATTCGTTTTCTGTTTAGTGGTGTAGTTATAATAAATGTTTACATTATTCGAAGACGATTTGAAATAATCTATTAGTTCCGGTGGAGGTTTTAAATTACCGAAACTATCAAAATAAGATATTTTCTCATTTATTTTACGATAGCATACCCAATGAGTTCCTTTTCCTTGAACACTATCTAAATTTACAATACCGTTTTCATTTTGTAAAATTTTATAAGGAAGGTTATCACGCATAAATATACCTCTGAAATTAGGTATTTTCAATTCAAAAACATATTTTTCTAAATCAGTATTTGATAACGCTCGATTAGGTAATTTTAATAATATTTTTTTTTTTTACTTCCTCCGCCTTTGTATGGTTTTAAATAGTAACCTGTACCACTTTTCTTTTTAATTGTACTGTTTTTCTTTTTAACTTTATCACTTTTCTTATCAATGCATTTCTCTTTCAAAAGACGAAATGCATTCAGAAGTGCTTTGCTGGTTTTACAAGCTCTCTTCTTTTTTCCTCCTTCATTCTTAGTTTTATCGTTTCCTTTCTTCTTGTTACTAGTTTTACCGCCTCCTAATTTATTTTTCATTTTCATAATATTAGTCACCGCGTACGCAGCGGCTTTTTCTCCAAAACTAGCGTCTGATGATGTGACTCGTTGCCAAGCTTTATTAGCCAATTGATTGTCAGCAATAGCTCTATGATTTGAATCTGTATATTTTGAATATGCTATATCGTGATCCTTACAAGCTTGATCTAATTTATTAATACCTGGATCGTTTCTATTTAATCTTTGTTGTAACCGTGTACCTGGTCCACAATATTGATATCCTGGTATGTGTAATTCGACTGGTAATAAGTCTATAGCACGATTTAAAATTTTTCCAGGTAGAGTTGAAATAGTACTTATCAGCCCACCGCCTCGATGTATACTGTGCGATTTGCTTCGCACAGCTTTCATTTTAAAACTATTTGGTTTTTATTTTCATACAAAATATTACTCGTTATTAAAGGGTTGTCCTTAGAATTTAGTAACTTAACTCTTTGATAGTAACTCTGTAGTACGATTTACAATTTTTTCCAGGTAGAATTTAAATATAACTTATTAACCCACCACCTCGATGTATACTGTCGATTTACTTTCCAACACTTTCATTTTAAACTAATCGTACAAATCTTTACACCATTCTCCGATCGCTATTACAGATTTATCCTTAGAATGTTCAAGGTAATTCAAATAACTTTACGCTTCCGTATATTTTTTATAATATACATTTTTTTGTTTATTTAATTGACAATTTCGTTATACACAATCAGTTACCAATCAGTTCGGTTTGTTTTACATTTTTCCAAAACGCATCGGCATAGTGTATTATAACGATGATTATAAGTACATTTCTTACAACTGAATAACTGTTTCCATGTGAACCGAGTGCATATGTCTTCGCAAGAGGTGAATCCTTCAAATTTAGTTTTATATAAAATTATCGTTCGGATTTCTTTTTGAGCGGTTTTACAGTTACAATGACAAAAAGAGAAATAATTACACACTCTACACGCAATTCCGTCGACTTCAGTTCCTTCTGTGGCAAAACATTGAAGATCACAACAATAATCTGGGTTCTGAACTTTATTCACAACTTCCGTTGCTATGCTTTTTACGTTTTCATACAACCAGCTAGTCTTGTTATATTTACATTTTTCCAAAACGCAGTTGCATATATCCTTATGCCAACTACACCTCTTACAATTAAACAATTCATTCCACGTGAAACGAGCGCATATGTCTTTGCAACAGGCAAATCCTTCGAATTGAGTTTTATATAGTACAATCTTCCAGATATGCTTTTGAGCGGTTATACATTTGCAATGACAAAAATATGAGTAATTACACACCCTACACGCAATACCGTCGACTACAGCTCTTCTTCTAATAAAACACTTAAGTTCACAACAATAAAGCGGATTCGGAACTTTCTTCACAGCCATTGTTTGCTCTGATAACATTTGTATGTTTGATGCTTTGTAATGATCTTTGACATCTACACTCTCATCCATCGCAACACTAACTGATTATATCAATATGAATTCATCAAATCCAATTCTGTACCTTCCTTTATTTATAGGTCGGTCTTTGTCTATTATAAAACAACTGTTTTTACTTTTTGACCATGCAATCGAACATACTTCTTTAAACTTATCATATTTCATGTCTGTATTCACGTGATCGTTATATACATGACGCAAGTTTGTGTCATCTTGTTTAAATAAAACTAAAAAATTTGCATTGTCACGTATCAATTGTTTTGGAATGTGACTGTAAGTTTGACAAAGATAGAATGAATCAATATCGTTATGACGGCCCATAACAAAATAATTTCTAATATTATTCTGACGTTCACAAGCTACATCATCAAATATAATAATAGAATTAGGTTTCACTTCGTTTGGATGAAACACATCATCATTTTCAGTAAATATAAAATATCCTATTTCAGGTATTTTTGAGAATATACGAGTAAGAAATTTATACTTAGGTTGATTTATCGACTTGGAAAAAATGTAAATATTTTCGAAAAACAAAGCTTTTGGATGAAAAATTAAATTAAACATTAAATTGGTCTTTCCGCAATTAGATGGTCCGCAAATAATGCATCTGATTGAATTGGGTAAAAGGGGACCGTGTTTTTTTCTACAGTTTATATGATTATTTAAATACAAATCAAAATTTATAATTGATAATGAGTCCTTTTGTTTTGTTGTTTTCATTTTAAATCTTTTTTGTTAATCCACGTGTCACTGGATTTATCGAAACCAAGCCAACGCACTAACAATTTATTTCCTTTTTTTCGAATCACCTTCTCTATTAGATATATATCGCTGTACTTTGTTTTACTGAGCTCCTCTTCGTAGAACCCACCTTTTATAATGTTACCTAATTCATCTTTCAAAAAATACGTTGTTGGAATTGTACGATGTACTTTCCAAATCATATACACTTCATTACTCCAATTAGGCAAATAACCTTTAGTAAACTGTTTCTTATATCTACTTATTCGAACTTTATCTCCTTTAATGAACTTATCACGTTTTGCAACTTTTAGTCTTCTGTTTTTACCTAGTCTTTTTAAAATTAAAAATTCGTTATTTTTATTAACTTCAATTGGTCTCATACCTATCGTTCTATGAGGTGTATTATTATATTTATTAACAATATTTTGAAGTAAGTCTAACCACTTGTAACTGCCTTGTTCACTAAATGCTTGCCACATTTTACCCTTTAAAGTTCTATTAAGTCTTTCTACAATGGAAGCTTTTTTATCAGAAAAAGTTGAATAATGATTTATATTATATTTATCTAGTAATAATTTTACTCTAGAATTGTAAAATTCTGTACCATTATCTGTTTGAAAATGACGCATTGGGTGTTTATCTAAAATAGGTTTCAACGCTTTTTCTATTTCATAAGCACTTTTAGACTTTATTGGAACTGCTATTGCATATTTACTAAAACAATCTATTATCACTAGAATATATTTATAACCTTTATTTACTTTAGAGAATTGTATCATTTCTACAAGGTCAGCCTGGTATAAATCATTTAATCCCTTTACGACTAGGAAAATTTTTTCGCACTTGCTTATGTAATTCTTTAGCAATTTCTCTTCTCACATTGATGTTCATAGTTTAGTAACTGACGACGAAATGAAATAAGAAAGCAGTACACATTATAATATGAATACAATATTTATTACAAATTTGCTAACTTACAATCTGGTTCTCCTACGGTAACTTCACAATCAATACAGGTAACATCATCACAAAAAATACAATACAAAAAATAATACCTTATCACTTCTACTAAACGTTTTCTAATGATATAGACATGGTGTCTAATTTAGTTACAAGTTTTTTAAAACGATCTAAAATCTCTGTAAATGACGTTTTCGAACATTTTATTCCGAAAATGGAAAGATCGAAGGTTTTTGCACTACTTAACTGATTAGAAAATTCATCAAATTCAAAATACGTTTCATTTTGAAAGAAATATAATAATCCATTTTTATACCTAAAACATGAGCCAATACACGGTGGTATACCTGGTAATCTTTCATATATTAACCCATAATATTTAACTTTGAATGAGCATTCATTAATTTCAGCGAAATATATTTTGTTATAGAAAATTAGAGTATGTCCATTGTACGTATTAACCACTCCATTAATAACAGATGCTTTTGGTAAATTTAAATCTATACAATGTTTTGGATAATTACTTACAAGATTTAAAGAAGGAAAATCAATCATATATATTAGACAATCAATAAAAATAACTACTTCGCCTGACGGTCTTTGATAAACATGAGATATTTTTGTAAAGTTTTGTGGAAGAAAAGGCAACCAATCAGGTAAATACAAAACGCTGTGATATGAGACTTCCCCTAACTTAACAAGCCAAACCCATTTCTCATGAAAAATATATAAATGATTATGTACTATTAGAAAAGTGTTAATATTTTTTAAATTACATAGATTTGGTTCTACAGGTGTAATTGTAGGTGTTGAAACTGTAGTCACTGTGGGACGTAATGTCGTAGACGTTGTTGAAACTGGTAAACGAGGAGGACCATATAAACTTTGTATTCCTAAAATGTCATCATATCCTAGTTTAATTATTTTGTCATTATAATAAGGAAACATAATAGCTTTACGGTCATTTGAATGTCTTAAGCCTAATGCATGTCCGATTTCATGCACTAAAACATGTAGTAAATTTGATTGATCAGATAAACAATGCTGTGCTGAACACCAATTTTCTTCGTTGTCTATATGTATTTCTACAGTCGATCCATCTGCAATTGGGAAAAACGAATGCGCTAATACACTACCTCTGCCATCAAATGCATATGGACAATAGTATTGGTTTAGTTTTTGATATTTATGACTAAGATATTTGTTTGATATTAATATATCTGGACTATGTATATTATGTGAAAATGAAAGATCAGAATTACTTTCCCATATTTTAAACGCTTGTTCAGTAATTTTTAATACATTAGAATTAGCGTAAGAATAATGCCATTTAATATGTAATTTTTTCCATTTAACTGTAGAAGCAGAAAACCCAGATACATCATCTCGTACACCACACCGTTTAAAGTTCATTAAATTTAACGTTTCATTATTTAATTGACCATCTAAGGATAAATTATAGTACTCTTGAAAAATAAACAAAGCGCTGGAAAGTACTGTATTATTCACTGCAGTCAATGTTTCATTACTATTTTCCAAAAATCCAAAAATCTGAAGATATTGCAATGCATCTAATGTATTATTACTTGTATAAATTTTACTTTCTGTTAAAACTAATATTAATAAAACACAAACAAGGATTTTCATCATTAATTTAACGTCTTAACTCTATCACATACACTTAACTACTAACCATTTTCATACATAATTGCTACCTTTTCACTGCAATAAAAATTCGTCTTCAATATCGTCCAGCAATTCCTCAACATACTTGTCGAATTCATCTTCATTCATGTTCTCCGTAGTTAAAGGAGACTCTGCAGCAACTTCTTCCGCAAATTTATTTAAATAGTCCTGAATGGATTCAAAAGTTTCTTCAGGAGGAGCCGGTTCTACATTCATGCTGCCTTCCGTAGTTACGTGAAACTCAGCCGCCAATTTATTTAAATAATCCTGAATGGATTCCAAAGTTTCATCTGTTTCTTCAATAGAATACTGGTTGTCCGTTAAGTCTTCGTCGATCTCCTTTAACCTTTCAGCCAGCGTTTCAAGAGACTGAGACGTTCTTGAGATGGTGCTGCATTCCTCCAAATACTCCTTATTTTTTTCCCACCATTCCTTGTAAGGCTGTCCTTCAGGTGGACATTTTTTAATACGTTCAGCCGCAGCGCTCTCCTGGTTTCTTTTTACGGATTGCTCTATTTCCATTTTGCACAGTATAGTAATTAGTAATATACTAGAAACTAATTTAATAGTTGAATAAAAGCGTAACAATACAGAATGATGTTCGTCTTCAAAAGTTACCAGTATTTAAAGCATATTACAATAAAAAATACTAGATTGCATTGATCTCATTAGTCGCCATCATTTTAAGATACGTTTTAAAAATACTTGATTGCGATGCATTCGTTTTATATACGATTCTTAGAAATCAATAAATTACAAGAACCTGTTCGATACTAACGTCAATCGAGCGAACCATAACTTTTTATTAACGACCCGTATATTTTTACCAGCCATGCGTATATTTTTATCAAACACCCGTAACATTTTCTTAACGAACCAGAACTATTTGCGTCAACATATACGATTCTTAGAAATCGATAAATTCCAAGAATCTGTTCGATACTAACGTCAATCGAACGAACCATAACTTTTTATTAACGACCCGTATATTTTTATCAATCACCCGTAACATTTTCTTAACGAACCAGAACTATTTGCGACAACATATACGATTCTTGGAAATCGATAAATTCCAAGAATCTGTTCGATACTAACGTCAATCGAACGAACCATAACTGTTTATTAACGACCCGTATATTTTTACCAGACACCCGTAACATTTTCTTAACGAACCAGAACTATTGGCGTCAACACGTATACGATTCTTAGAAATCGATAGATTCCAAGAATCTATTCGATACCGACGTCAATCGAACGAACCGTAACTTTTTATCGACGACCCGTATATATTACGATTACACGCTCGATCGACCGTAAAAACAATTAGTCACGCTCAATTTGTTATCGCGTCACGGCCAATTTATTATCTGGCTCAATTTGTTATCGCGTCACGGCCAATTTATTATCTGGTGACCTTTGGTCAAGGGTCACGTGACCTTAAACAATTAGTCACGCTCAATTTGTTATCGCGTCACGGTCAATTAGTCACGGGCAATTTGTTATCTTGACCTTTGGGGGCAAGGGTCAGGTGACCTGGGGTCAAAAGGTCAGATTTGGCCCAGAACTCTTGTTTCTACACTACTCATATAAAAGTCCATAGTTTTCTTTGAAACCTCTAAAATACGTAGATGAGAAGCCGCGAAAATCGGTGCACGGGGTTTTTTGGGAGCGCTGATCTCATTTCCGACCATGCGAAATGGTCCCGGTACACCCGGGCGATGGGGGAAGTTGTGAAGTTGCTATAGAGACTTGAAAATTTCCTCTCGGAGGTTTTTGGGTTTGCTGATTTCAATTTTCACTATGATAATTACAGGGTCTGCTGTAGTGGCGGCCATGTTGGATTGTATCCCATAAAAGCAATGTTAAATTTCAAACCTTTTATTTCGTTTATTTTTTATCATAAAATTGTTTGCAAGGCCTCATTTTACAGTCTCAATACGCATCCGTTTTGCAATTTACATTTTTTAAATGCTTTTGATTTGTTATGTAACTGACATTTTGTAAGTACAAAGTTTGAATTTTTATCCTAACACAATAACAAATTAATAATGGAAAATATTTTGCAAACCGGATCCGAAATTTTATAAAGAATATTCAGTTTTGTTTTTCAACACTCAATTACAAAAGACAGACTTATAAAATGGTTTAAGAGTCTGCTCCAGTAAACCAGAAAGCAACCGGAAACGCAACAGTTTCTCACTGTAACCCTATCTAAACAGTGCAATTTCTTGCAGCTGAACGCTTTGACATTGCCTCATTTCAAACCATTTTATAAGTCTATCTTTTGTAATTGAGTGTTGAAAAAAAAAACTGAATATTCTTTATAAAATTTCGGATCCGTATTGCAAATTATTTTCCATTATTAGTTTTGTATTGTGTATGGAAAAAAGTTCAAACTTTGTACTTACAAAATGTTAATTACATAACAAATCAAAAGCATTTTCAAAAAAATATAAATTGCAAAACGGATGCGTATTGTGAATGTGCTTAAAATGAGACCTTACAAATAATGGTTTGAAATTTAACATTGCTCTTATGGGATAAAAATCCAAAATGGCCGCCACTACAGCAGACCCTTAAAGGCATTTAGTGAGGATCAGGCCGGTTCCCACGGCAGCTGGTTCGTTTGTATTCACTATTCCTGATTTTTGTTACTAGTAGAGAATAAAGATTTTTGGAAAATTTATTCTTTCTTTCCTTTGAAAATTTTATAACGTCTTCAGTTTTTCATAAAAGATTATGCATATCGCCCCCCTCCCCCCAGAGCTTTCCCCCGTGTGAGCCATCCACTACCACAGTATTGTTTGAAAATATATATGTGATATACTCGTACAACGCCAGGTACAACTCTGAAGAAACGATTTGAAGTTAGTTTCTTGTCTAAGGTAAGGTACTTTACAATAGCTGAATTTGAACGTTGCAAGTTTACATTTATAACACCTTTAAATTTATCAAACATTTTACTCGCGTTTATAACAGAGGTAGGGAATAAATGTAAACAAATGCGAACGTTCTTACAAACAAATCAGAAAGAATACATTTCTCCGATTCCATTATCATTAATTAATATTTTGAATTCCGAATAATTAAAGAACTTCCCTGTAAATATTGTTTCATTTTAATAATCAAATTGCAGTTATTATAAAATGTATTCACAATTTAAATTATTGTTTTACAAACGTATAATATGGTAATAAACATAACTGCATTTTATCTATTTTTCTAACATTCATAAATATTTATACATGCAGAATAAAACCGCACATTAGCATTTATTGTTAAATACGTTGTGTACTTTATTACTTTTAAAACGTTTACTCAGTGGCTATATATATTACATTTTAAATGGGTCACCCGGTCGTATTTTAAATATGGAATTCAACAGTGTAAACACTACCTCATTAGGATAATGTAATAGCGAACATTTGTCTAGCGGGCAATGGGAATTTATAGTCCAGATTAATGTAATTCTAAATTGAATAATTAGTAGAAATACAAACATATTCTCGTTTATCTGTTTTCTATTTGAAATAATTATAGTAGTTAATATTTATTGTAGAGATCGCCTTTTGCAGTAGGCCACGTATGACGAGAAAAACAATAATTTTGGTTTTACTCAGAACCCCAAATAAAGACATATGGAGAATACATTTGTTTAACTCACTGTGCCCAAAATGCATATTATTAAAGTGAATATAGTTTTTGGAGTACTTTTTTGTATAGGTCAAGGGTTACATTATTTTGTACGTATTTTGAAAGTAAATATTTAGGAAAAACGGGACAAGATCGCAGCCCTAAACGTAAACATTTTTACCTAATATCATTAAACGATTTTATTGTAAGAACTGAAATTTCACTAAACGTTGTTAAAGGATTTACCCTGTCAAACATTGTTTAAATTGAACACTTTTTCACAAGTTTTAGAACGCAAAAACAAATTCAGTGAACTGAAAAAGGCTTTCAGCGGAATGGCTTATTAAAGGGCGTTTAAAATTTAAATGTTTTCGTATTTAATCATATTATTAAATAATTCAAAAAAACGGTCAAAAAATAAATGTTTACTTCTTTTATTGCCCAATCTTTTAAAAAACTGTAGCTAATACACAGCACGTTTTTGTTTGTTTAAAAAACAAGTATAAAAACGTTCCAGTTAGGAATTGTTTTTTGGTAGTCGTGTGTCATTAGCAATGATTGGTAAAATTTCTATTGCTGACAACATAACCGTTCTTTGGTGGCAAATAGAAATAGAAAACCCACTATTACACGTTTACATTCGACATTTTGAAAAGGGACCAGGCAATTGAAAAAATTAAATTATTTCGATTTAAAAGACTTTTTTTTTACATTTATTTATTATATATATCATTAAATAATGGTGTTTTTCTCAGAACGAGAGATATTATAAACAATTAGTAATGTTAAACAATTGCAAACGTTGTCCAACCAGAGAACGTTTCCATAAGGTTAAAAAATACAAAATGTATACATATTTTTGTTCAATGAAACAGGCTTATAAAAACCAATTGAAATTACGGTGTGGTTTTAAAACAATTCGCAGCTGAACCGCTCACGTGAGTTGAGCAAATTTCCAAAATTAAGTTCATAGGCCTATATTTAGGGTTTCAACCAACAATTTGGGAAATAGCTCTACTTACGACGGTGCTGAATAGCTGCAAAATGGTTCGCACGCCATTCCGCATATTTTGAGTATCTTCAATATACAAAGCATTGTGTGCTTCGCACGCCATTCCGCATGTTGGGAGTATCTTCAATACACAAAGCATTGCGTGATTCGCACGCCATTCCGTATATTGGGATTATCTTCAACACACCAAGCATTGCGTGCTTCGCACGCCAAATCCAGTATTGGGAATAGCTTCAACACACAAAGCATTGCGTGCTTCGCATGCCAACCTCCGTATTGGGAGTATCTTCAATACACAATGCAAAACGTGTTCTGGGCACCATGATCGGTGCTCATTTGCTACTCCCGACCTTGGGTCTTACCATAAGGGCCACTGCAATAGCTCATTTTTCCTGTGGAAATTCGCTAATAAGACGAAAAGTTTCCATGTTAACAATTCACACCAGGGAAGCAGGTATAAAAGTGTTTGCGCCATCGGCCGCTAGGATTCGACGGTCACATTACAGTCGGACCTCTCTGTCTTTCCGTCCTTGTTCCCCACATTCTAATTCTACCCATTTAAAACTGTTCTTATTGTCATGTAGTCATTAACAAGACATTTTAAGATGGCGGATATGGAAAATTTTACTTTTTGAAATTGCGCGGAAAAACTAAATAAATTGTCATTAGTAGGCCTAGTGATTGAATTCTTGAAAACTAATAACGATGGCAGTTATGTGATTATTTTAAAGAAGGTACATTATTTAGGTAACGCTCTTTCATGTGTTTTAGATTTGGTTTTACCATAGATTGAATGGAAACCAAATCTCCAACCAGACGTTTAGCTTGCACGTTATTTGTACCGTACGAGTGGACCGGAACACTCTATTTATGAAAAAGAAACCTAAAATCAGTACGTGATACGACCAGAGGCGTCCTATTTCATACAATAAATACGTTACCAACTAGGAAGCAAGCGGGGACAGATGAAACGAGGGTCCTGTTGTCAAACACAGATGTAAACTTGTGACCTTAGTATCTGATACGTGTTTAAATAATTCATCTGTGACCGTTACAAATCTACCGACAAAGTTTGACGCACGATTTGTATTGTACAGATTCCGTGCTTCCATTTTCCATTTCCAAGAAAAACTTAACATTGTATGGATATCGTTTCGGGTCGTATTAATTCAAAATATGTAAAACATAGAAAACTTTAAAGCGTAAACTGTAAAACCGTTTCTGATTTTATAATAGTGGAAATATTTGTTATTTCCATAGGAAAAATGAGCTATTGCAGTGGCCCTTATGGTAAGACCCAAGGTCGCGAGTAGCAAATGAGCACCGATCATGGTCCCCAGAACACGTTTTAAAGTGTCATTAAAAATCATGTAATGTGTTCGCACTCTAGCGGCCGCATTTTAAGTCCGATTTGGTTCAAATTTGGTACACATGTTGGTTGTCCACGTCGCTCAGACGAGTTCGTTAGCCAAAATATCCAACGACCGGAAGCACGTTTTTTGACCGGAAGAAAATTTTTTTCAGATTTTTCCTACGAGAATGATTTTTTTTAGAATTTTTTTATACAAATATAATTGTAGGATGTTATTCTGCACGTTCAGTTTTTTTACGCGACCTTATAGCTCGCTTGGTTTTCTCAAAATCGATCAAAACGTAAAATACCTTAGAAGTACCCGGTTCAAAGCCAAGTGGTAGATTCTACCGTGGGGTTGGCGTGCAAAGCGCGCAATGCATCGTGTATTGAAGATACTCCCAATACGGGGGTTGGCGTGCAAAGCACGCAATGCTTTGTGTATTGAAGATACTCCCAATACGGGGGTTGGCGTGCGAAACACGCAATGCTTTGTGTATTGAAGATACACAATATGGGGAATGGCGTGCGAAGCATTTTCCAGCTATTCAGCACCGTCGTGAATAGACCTATTTCCCGAATTGTTGGTTGAAACCCTAAAACATAGGCCTATATAAACTTCATTTTGGAAATTTGCTCAACTCACGTCAGCGGTCCAGCTGCGTGGTCGAACTATTATTATTTTGTAATAGACAAATATAAAAATATGTCAAAGACACTCAAAGAAAAATATAATTTTGCATACAATTAATTCTGTAACGTAACTATACTTTTATAAAAATATGGGCCTATATTTCACGAAAAAAGTTTCAAATTACACACTATTAAAAATCTAAAGGCGTGGCAGCAAAGTGTCGCACTATATTTTTGTTCTTTATATAAAATATGATCTGTTATAGTAAAAGACAATTTAGTTACCATTCTGCAGACTAAATATATAACGTTGAAATAAATTACAAGCGATTTAATGCATACATATACTTTTATGAATATGAAATACGTAAATTTCCAAACAAGGATTGAAACAAATTGTAACACAATGAAATTAATTTGTGAACAATATTCTGCAAATCCTTGTCCGATTTTAACAATAATTTCAGTTGACGCGTTTTGAAGATACTCCTTCTTATATTAATGTATTTATTCCTGCTGACAGAAACACATTACGGTACACATTTATTACGAAATGACCTCATTCCCGGGAAAATGAAATATTCCATGAACTGTATTACACCGTAAAGAAAGACGTATAAATATAATGAGAAATTTGACAGTGTTTGTTTTAAAGACGAAAGAAGAAATTATGGTTAACTGATGAATGTGTAACTAATCGGACCTACTATTGAACAACTTTTAAATATTAAAGAAAAACTAATAAGTTAGTAAATACATCAAACCGAGTGATGAGGGAGGTTGCAGGAGAGAGAGTGGAGGATGGGGTGTGTTGAACATTTTAAGTACAGTAGGTTGTATACGCAAAAACAGGGACGGCCAATGCGCATGCGCTAACAGCGTGGAGGTCAGCGTAGCGAGTCAGTCGGTGACAGAGGTTAGTCGCGTTATCTATTGCACTGCCTTTTCTAAAGACATTGTAGTGGTATATTATTTCTGGACTATAATCAACTTAATGAAATTGTTGTATATATATATATCAACTTAAATATTGAACATATTGTTATAAATATTGTATACGTTATTTATAAATCTTGTACATAAATTTTAAAAAACATAGCCGTAAAAACAGACTGGGTAGTAGTGTACTCAGCAATCAAATCCCCACCCCGCCACACATAGCATACGTCCTCCCTTCCACACTCACATCTCTACCTGCGCGGCCCGCTTCTTCACATATATTTCCATCTGTATATTATATATACGATTCTAATATGGGTTAAACAACACTATTGTCCGATCACAGTTTAGTTGATAGCACGGTCCTTATGGAGGCTTGCCGCGCTACTACCTGAACTAACTACATCGGCTCCTATTCACTACTACACTGAATTATGAATATCCTTGTGTCAGCGTTTAATTCAAGATCCAAATTTGTTTTTATTTCAGTAATGTATCTCATGTTTAAGTAAACAACATGAAATTGTCTTACGTCGCTCCAAATAATATAAAGCGATTAAGCTAATGGTTAGGTTAGTGCTTATTTCTCTCAATCCTTAACTCATTTTGATAACAAACTTTGAATTTAAAGATTTTTCATAAAGTTTTTATATTATTGTTCAGCTATTGCTGTACAATATTTAATCATTTACTTTTCTGAAAAAAAAAAACAAATCTTCCGTCAAAATAAATGTAAAAAAAAACAATTTTTTTATTAATACTAATAAAAAACAATATCAATTGAAAATTATTACTAATAACTAGTTTAAATGAGTTTTATAAGGTTGATTTTTTCATGCGGGCTAGTAGCGTAAGTTCCCCGTTTCAATAGCATGGGCAATGCCTGCCCAAGCTATCAACTAAAATGTGAACAGACTTTAGGATCGCCAGAAGGTACTCCACTATGCAGACAACAATTTGGGCACCGATTTCTTTCTAGTGGATTATTTACTAAATTCTCAAAAAAACCTTTAAAATTAACCGTGTTTCGTTTACTGTATCGCGTGCAAATGTATTTAGCTGGTAAAGTTGGAAAGGGGTTGAACCCGGCACCTGCGTTTTGGAAGGATCGGGGGGGGGGGGGGGTTATAGAACGTGCCCTCTAAACAACTAAAAAGATCAGTCAATTCACTTACTTCTGTCTATCCTCCAACTCGACTGGATTATTGTCTAAAAAACAAAACGGGACAAAACGCAAACACACAAACTGTTAGTAAAATAATAGGATAAATTAGCAGAGAAAGACATGAGGGTGTAATGGGAACTTAGAGACTACTGTTAATTGTAATGGCTTACACAGTTAGGCGGAGCAAGAGAATGTTGTCTCAGTTGGAAAAATATTTGTACGTCTTTGTAGCTTGTATGGCAGACGTTACTGGTCAGATATTAATTATTCAAAATATAAGCAAGAGCTTATTTAAAACATTTAAAAAATATTGAAAATAAATAAACCTAATACTTAACCCGATTCCACGTTCACCGTGCGGTACAGAGCGCCCATAAGCCATGTTATCCTTACGACAGTCTCAGCGATAAAAGCCAACTAAAAATCATCAACTCCCATGCTACGCTCGGTCAGTTGAGGCAACCCGCATGACAATAAACGTGATTTTCCCTGTAATGGTGGTAGCGTGTCTATTCTCCCGTAAGACCTGTCCTGCACAGTAAACGTGGAATCGAGTGTAGATTGGTATTAATTTAGTACTGTTTACTCCAAAAAATATTCAAAATTCTGATGTGATTAAGATTTTAATGTTTTGTCTTTCATGTAAACCTTTACTTTGTAGGGTAAACTAATGAAGTCTGGAGAGCGGCTTAGAGTAAGACTGCTAGGTTTGAACCTGAAAAATATCATACACCCTCAGAGTATATGAAACGCAGTACAGTTTTATATAAAAATTGTTAATATAGCAGCCACAACTAAACCCGCTCGTCCATTAACTACAGCTGGCATGTGTTGCCAAGTCAATGATGAGGACGAGGGAGCCATCTACCTTCTTTAAAGTACCCGTTCAGCGTAGTTTGATTACCAATCATTAAGACACCAATGATTACATTGGATCGATAAGACGAAAAGTGCCCATGTTAAAAACTCAGACTAGGGAAGCAGGTATAAAAGTGTGTTTACGCCATCGGCCGCTAGGATTCAACAGTCACGGTCACGGACCCATACCCTTCCCATACCCTTGTTCCACAATCGACCGGCACAACACGCAATGAGAGCTCCTAGCGACTGATGGCGCAAACTTATTGTTATACCTACTTTCCCGGTCTAAATCCTACCCATTTAAACTGTTCGTCTTATTGATAATTAGTAATGGTTATATTCGATTAAAAACAACTTTTCATCTGAATATGTTTTGAACGACCACGTTATGTCTACGCTACTCCAGCACAGCTAGCCAATTAGGTTTCAGAAGTGAAAACCAGGACCAGTCCGTGCAAAATTTGTTTAGTTAAAAGAGAAAGTAGAATAATAATACTGAATTATTGATGTATAAACTCTTTATTTAGCGAATATTTTATACATTAATTACAGGTCTTCACACAAATTGTGACGCCACGTGAAGAAGTGTTATGACATTTGAACAAAATTGCGTTCCAGTTAGTAAGAATCGACATTTATTGAACTAATCTAGAATCTAAATCACAACAAATATTGATTAAATACAATTTTAGGATTATTACAGAATCAGCTAATAAATGTTTCAATCCTCGGGGATTATCTTTCCTGTCAGCAGATCGCTCAGGCATGCAAGTTGATGACCAATTTTGACCGAACATCTTTTTAAATATAAATTCAACTTCATCCGCGAAGCAAACGACGGTTGTCTATATTAACTTTTTCGGAGCCAAGACATTGGAGGACACTTTTTAAGTCGATTGCCTGCCTAATATCATACAGTATAATAATATCAATGAGTACAGAACCTATAAGAAGCGCAACGCTTATGGAGAATAGTCAGCCCTTAGCACGGCAGCAGATAGGCTGCGCTGGATGATAATTTCCACCCGTCTATGACTCATCAATCTTCCTCGCCTGGTGTGAGTGAGACCTACAATGGCTAGCTCATTCTCTGTCTCACTCACACCTGCCGTACTGATGACAGTAGCGCTCTCGCTACGTAGCGGCTACCACGCTAAGCTTGCCAGATTCAAATAAAACTAGGCTGAATCTCTAACATGGGTTTTGCGCTTCTTTTAAGTTCTGTAACCATTGATCATATCTAGCAATTTGTGAAGACTTGTAAAGCCGGGTCCCAAACGTGAACATGGGAGTAGCCTCGTGTTGCATCAACAGGTTATAAAGGGTTAATTGATTGTTGGTTTATTGTTAATATTTAATGATAATAACAGCCTCATCACGGGTCCAGAGAGGGTTGGTGTGTCAGAGTTGAACAGAGTGATTGCCAATCGCGATCTAAACTCCAGCTGGTAATATAGTCTATAGTTTGTCCAAACAACCGTGCGCTCTGAACTATAAAATCGAAGTAAAATCGACCCTTGCTCCCCACGCTCAGACACACTCACACTGCCTACCTGATCGTAGATCCATAGAAGAATGATAGCGCCTGGTAGGCCGTGTGAGTGTGTCTGCACGTGGGGAGCTAGGATCGACTTTACTTCGATTTTATAGTTCAGAGCGCACGGCTGTTTGGACAAACTATAACGTCAACACCTTGTAACAGTTTTTAAACTTAAACTTGCTTTGGACTTCAAAATACATTTTTTTTTTAATTTAATACTTAAAATTTCAAGAAAATATTTTTCCAAATAAAACAACATTCTCTTCTACACCTATTCAGACAGTCACACATAAAAAGCAATGAACCGAAACAAGCATCGCATGCTGTGAACACAGTTTTAACTTTTTTGCACGATTTATGCCTCTTTAAACGTAACCGATTTCAACTATGTCCTGAAGAAATATTAAGATAGCAGTCCAGGAAAATAATGCGTTAAAGATAACACCTGGGTGTACTGTAAATGGTATTGGTTTACAACAAGCAACAAAACTTCTGAGATAAATGTCCGACAGCTAAACTTGCAGTAACTTGCACTTGTACAAACTTAGACAATCATTTGAAACTTTATCGCAGCTTATCAGTGCAATGATTTATCTACGGCAATTGCGAGTGTATTTTATGCGCGAGTAATTGTGAGTTTTATAATCATATCAAAAGCCAAGACCCCAGAGATACCGCGGGTTGGATGCCGCGCTATTGAGATGTCTAAGGTAAGTGTTAAAAGTGTATTGTTTTAGGTGATACAGTCTTCATGTTGACTCTATCCAACACAATGGCTAATCAAAGTTACAATTTTCCCCCATTTAAGTTACATTAAAATGTTAAAGAATTTACATCTGTTATTAACACGCTTATATTAGCTTCACTTGTATGTATGTATGTATGTATGTTTGTTTGTAAGTAACTCTCCTTTGGACTAAAAGCCAGTGGCTAATTACTGTTATTATATCTCTCTTACGTAAGATCAATCGTTGGCCGAGCGGTCTAAGGCGCGGGTCGTCGCTGACGTCAAACCCCGATCGTGGGTTCTAATCCCGTCCACGGCCAAATTTTTTTTTTTCAATAATTAATCGAACTAAAATGTGAAAAATAAATATAGTTTAAAAAAACTAAAAAACATTATTGTAAAAAAAGCGTTGGGCGCTCGATGTACGAGAAATATGGACAAAGCGCCCCACGCTTTTTTTACAATAATACTAGTATTTATCGTTTATTATTGTTTTAAGCTTATTTGAAAAATTATTTTTAACTTTTTAGTTTGATATGCTCTAAAAGCGTGTTTTTTAGTTTTTTAAACTATATTTATTTATTTTTTCCAAGGGTTTAATCCAGTAGATCACCCAATCTAAGTTATAAAACATAGTAATTAGTATAAAAACAGTAAAGCTAAGCCCTCTAGAGAATTCCCAGGTACTGGCCTTTGGGTTGATACAACTTTGCTTTATTCATAACTGTGCATGTTTGTCGACTCCTAATAGTAAAAAGGAGTCACAAGGCGGACTTAAGGTAAATAATTAGTATTAATTATCAGTGACTCGGTACCATAATCATGCAATGAAATTTATCGCAATGCTAATCGAATGAACACAGTGAAACGATATCTCGAATTCTTTGAATTTTGTTGCTTGTGTAAACGTACCCTTTGAGTTCTAAAAAGGTGAACAAACAATTGTTAGTGAGTCTGTGTGCTCGAATTTTTTAGTAAAACTTATAATAAGTCAGTAAGCGTACGGTAAATTCTTTTCCGTTTTCTACAGCATATCTAGTCGACCAAAGCATTACTAGTTGAAAGAACATATTGCAAAGCATTAAAACGTTTTAACGAAATCAAAACATGGCGTGCTAAACATATACAATAAATTACAATTTAAAAGAAAGATTTTACATTCAACAATAATACTAATAATTACTTTTATAAATAAAAAACAAAGCACCAGCGACTTGCGTACTAGCGTTTAATAAAATCCAATTTTGTTAATCTGTACACAAATATTGTTTTTGACAAATACATGAACATCTAATTCATAAGTCGAAAGTGTGTATGTTGTCTACTAAAGATAGTTCGGTGGAACAAGGGCTCGGATACTCACATTTGTCTGCCGCACGTTTCCTCCTGCAGACGATGATGATGATTATACAGATGATGATGGCCATCAGTATAGCACCAGCAACCACGGCAACGATGATGATCAAACTGTCGTTCTCGAATCTCATCCACCAGCCGACGTGTCCTGAAAACATACACTGAATGACATATCGCAATACCGACAGGTGATGAAAGTGGGTGTAAAGTAGTGGCACATAAGAAGCACTACGATAAAGCAAGATGGGCGATAGCAAAGCAAATTAATTGTGGTGGGGAAACAGAATTAAAAAGATTACATTGTTAGTAGCCGTCGTGGGAAGTAAGAAAAGAGCAATGATTGCTTTTAAGGAAAACTAGCTTGAGCGGAAATATATTTATAAAACAAAAACATGTTTTCGACAAGAATCGTAAAAAGTAAGTTGTAGAATTCCTGGTAAGGAAAGTGTGAGTGAAAAATGTACTAAGCGGCAATGTCTCGAAAACTCATTCTATAGCTAAATTTAAGGAAAACGTTCATACAAACATAGGCCCGAAAACGCGTCGTTTTTCAGATATCCGCCGTTTTCTTTTTTGTACAAAATAATGCATTTCTGGAGAAATATTTGACAGATTGAGTTCAAACTTGGCATGCAGATTAACCTAACAACGGTATATCTCAAGAAAAATAAGCGATTATTTATAATAATGCGTTTCAAAATGGAGGCTGTTTGAAAATTTCAATACTAAATTACTCAAAAACCGTACGTTTAAAAAAATGTATTAAGACACCTTTTTTGCAGCCCTTTTGATTCCCTGTCGGATGGTATACCTGTCAAAACAATCGTATGAAGGATAATAGTTAAGTTATGTGTAATAATCGGTTTGTTCAACCCCGCATCTCGTACCAACATAGTAAACACAATAATATTGTATGTACATACGCTGATATTATCTTCGACTTAGCTATTATCCTTCATCCGATTGTTTTGACCGTGAGACCATCTGATAGGGAATAAAAAGGGCTACAAAAAAATTTCTTGACATTTTGTGTTTAAATGTGCGTTTTTGAGTAATTTCGGTTTGAAGTTTTCAAACTGCCGCCATTTTGAAACGCGTGATTGGATATAATCTCTTATTTTTCTTGAGATAGATTATTGTTACGTAAAACTTCCTGCCAAGTTTGAAATCAATCTGTCAAACATTTCTCTAGATATGAATTATTTTCTACAAAAAAACACAAAATGGCGGCTATGTTGAAAACGAAGCGTTTTCGGGCCTATGTTTTCATGAACTTTCTTCCCTATTTTTAGGTATAGAATAAGATTCCGATACATTGTCGCGCAGTTCTGAATCACCCTGTATAAATTAAACAAGTTGTATAGTCATCAATATTATGTAAATTGTTAAACAAACATTTTGGAAAATTGAAAATAGTTTAAACCTTTCATAAATTTATAAAGTATTACTATTTTTAAACAAAATTATTAGCATTACTTAAAAAAAATTACAGTCTGTTATGATTCAACAATCAAAATTACAATTTACTTTTAAAATGTGTAAATTTCCTTATTACAAGTTTCTTATTTTTTGTTGAAATGTAACTAAATACGTTTCGCAAATTTAAAAAAATCTACGTGTATGCATATTGTCTTAATATAATTATTGGTTGCAGCAATTTTACTTTGTATGAGAAAGTTTAGTCTAACCATTACAAGATCGATTTAAACACTGAAAGCAAAAAATAAACCAATTACACTGCCTTAAGGCCCCCATACACTACAAACAGTTTGCGCAAACCTTCGGTATGTACAAACAACGTGTTTGCGCAAACATTCAAAATAACTTTCAGGTTATTTAGTGAAATTGTCGGGGGAGGATGTCGGACACGGAAGCTACTTGTGCCGCAATTATTATTAAAAGAACATATTACAGTAATTTTTTTCAAAAAATTATTACAAAGACGTATTTTAAAAACTATTAGAAAAGTCATTAAAACAATGTATTTAAACACTGATTACAAATATTTATTAGAAAAACTGTCAAGTACAAAAATGTAGTTACAAAATTATTACGAAAACCTATTACAAAAACTGTTACACAATTTTTTTTTTAAAGTGATAACACAAATTTTATTCCTTAAAAAAACTATTACAAAAATAATTACACAATTTTAGAAACAAATAAGTAAAAATAAATAAATATCGAATTTGACTTGTGAGAAGATATACTTGATAGAATAAACTTGGAACACACAATCTCACAACTAATACGTTTATTAACTCAAACGCGTTTCAACGACAAAGTCGCCATCTTCAGTGATGCACGAGCTACAATATTCAAACTATAACTCGACTATTAAAAATTTTGATCAAAATTTTATTGAACAAATACCAAAATACATTGAAAAAACTCTGTTATTTATTTAGTAATTTGTTTATTACATATTAATTGCAAATTTAAGAGAATAAATTGTTCTTACAGCATTTTCGATTTGAAATGTATTTGAACTGACACGTAACAATTCATGAAATGTATAAAATGCTATTAAAGTGACCTATTAATAATAAAATTAAAATTAAAAGTTAAAAAATGCTGTAAGAACAATTTATTCTCTTAATTTTTTTTGTTTAAAAATTTTAAATGTTTGCGCAAACAAAACTATCAGCCATACATTTTAAACCTACCGTCAACATTTTTGAAGTATATGGGGGCCTTTAGAAATAAAATTGTGTTCTTAATGTAAACTTCCCTTTATAAACACTAATTATTACATTTGGTATGTTTACCACCCACTGATAAAAAAATCTAATAGGTTATTCTATATTGCTATATGTTGCCTTTTCTTAAATGATTCAAGGAGTTACACTTCTAGAAACTTATAATTCGTTGGTAATTTTCAAATAACCGCGCAATAAAAACTTGTAAAAATATAAAAAGCAATGCATGCAAAACGCGCCTTACCATGCAAAGCTTCTCTTACAAAAAACAAATATTTTGTACAAAAAGCAAAAACTAATATTTTGTAAACTTCTCGCTATTGTTTAAACTAGTACATTGGAATTAGAAGGTTTTTAAATATATTTTTGTTTTAATTATCCGTGTTACAATATAATCACCAGTTGTTTATTTCAAAATGGTTTGTAAATCAAATGAATAATTAACTTTGTATTATATTTTATTAAAATGTATTTAAAATAATCGTTTAAATGTTTTTTTTAAAGTTAAATATTAAATAAAAAACTTACAGTTAGGAAGATTTGAAAAATATAATATAAATAACAAAAATATCAATAAATATTAAAAGCTATAAATAAGTACTCGTTTTCAAAGTTATAGCCGCGACCAAACCGCTACAGCAAGACCTGCAATTATTTTCATTAAAACAATAAATTTACTCCATTTAATCCTGGGTTGAAATTCATAAACAATACGAATAAATACACAAACTATTTTGGTTGGTAATTTCATTATAAATAAATTGATATCCCTATTATTTTAGATTTAATTCTAACAATCCTAGGGAAAGATAGATTAAACTACAAAAGTGATTTAGGCGTACAGTATAAATTAAAGGAAGTTCCTTCTTGCGACCTACATATATGCACTCCATAATTTAAAGTGGCAATTAAAATATCCCTTTTTATTAATAGTATACAGTTATTGGGAAAATTTAAACTAGAGTAGTGTATAGCAAGTAACTAAAACATAGGCCAATAACGGGGTTTGAACCAGCGACCAAGGAATACTATAGACTGGCAATGTCGCGCAAGGCTTGAAGCCGATTCACCTAAGAGTGGTGGGGATGAAAACGTCTGACTCCGCTACTTCCGAGCGTCAGCGTTATTGTAAGTACAGTTAGCAAAGTTGTGATTTAAGAAGCAGATTGTGGGTTTTTTAAGTGAACAAATTATGGAAAAAAGGTTTTTATAGGTTTGCAGACGAGTTTTTATAGTATTTCAGTAAATAATTAGTATGATTAGTAACTATTAGTTTGATTGGAATTATATTTTTAATTATCTTTTATTTCTTCTAAATTCGCAATTTTGTCTATTTAGCGAATATTTGTGTGAGTAAAGTTAGCAACATTGCGATTTAAGATGGATATTGTGGTTTTATTTTTTATTTTAGGGCAAGGATTGTTTTATAGTTACCATTTTGAATAACATTATAATTCATTCAGTTTCCTTATTGTTATTGGTCTTATTATACAATTTTAATATATTAACAATGTTTATTAAATTATAATTACTCGGACCATGAATGTATGGTACAATATAGTGATAGAACAAGCAATAATAGCACTAAAAATTAATGACAAGACTTGTAGATACAGTAGATTAGCTATGGTGTTGTCAGCGCGCTGGTTCACAAAACAATCAAACCAACTTGTCACTATACCACAGCCTACAGGCTAAACTAAGCATTTTACAAAGAAATGTAAAGAATATTTTTCTTTTTTGGTTTGACAACTTACGCAACAACTTTTACGCTTTGACAAATCACCTACACAAAAAATACAAAACTTTCTCGCTATGCCTAAATTTCATGTCATATGACTATACAACGTTGACTTTCTTTGTATTATAATTTTTCTATTTTTGTTTGATACTGTCATCACGGTCACAGTGTTTTAAGCAATATTTTAAAATTTCAGAATATTATCTCAACACTAAGTGTGTATTCAAACGGTGTTAATGAATTAAAATGTGTACCGGTCGCGGACAGAGAATCCGGTGTTTTCACCTAAGGGTGGGCGTGGTCGGCTTCAACTCCCGTTATGCATTGTGCAAGGGCATTGCCAGTCTATAGTATTCCTTGGTCGCTGGTTTGAACCCAGAATCAAGGGCTTTACATGCCAAAGATTTTACCACGAATAGTACAGTAAAATTACACCTAAACTGGGGAATAAAAAAAAAACAAAGATCTGATTGTTGGAAGTTGTTCATTATCCTTTGCTCTAAATGTGGTAAAAAGTATCCACCGAAATAGCGTGGGGTTTGAGGGAGAGTGGGGGGGGGGGGG
>JAGFPH010006062.1:38624-49809 GCA_018207615.1 Philaenus spumarius | reverse complement strand
CTTAGTATGCACCTATGGCCCTAGAGGAAGCTATATACCAAATTGCATTCCAATCCGTTCGGTAGTTTTGAAGAAATCGTTTTTTAATAACTTTGATCCCCCAAAACCCCCCTAAAATTTCGAAGTTTTTTAAACCCTTTCTTAGTATGCACCTATGGCCCTAGAGGAAGCTATATACCAAATTTCATTCCAATCCGTTCGGTGGTTTTGAAGAAATCGTTTTTTAATAACTTTGATCCCCCAAACCCGCCTAAAATTTCGACGTTTTTTAAACCCTTTCTTAGTGAGCACCTATGGCCCTAGAGGAAGCTACATATAAAATTTAATTTCAATCCGTTGGGTAGTTTTTGACAAATTGTGATGAGTGAGTCAGTGAGTGAGTAAGTGAGTCGGTGGTATTTTGCTTATATATATATAGATACACAATTGAAATAGTTGTATACAAATGCGGTTTGATTTTCAGATCCTCCAGAGAACCTGACCGTTACAAAACCTGTGGTGAACGTGATCGAAGGTCAGGTTCCGGACAAAGTCGTGTGCTCCGCGCAGGCGCATCCAGAAGCATCCTTCCGATGGTTCAGAGAAGGGGACGAGGATCCGATGAAGAAGAACAACGTGTTGGATCTGGATTACGCGATGCCCAGAAAGAACGGCGGCAGATACGTGTGCGAAGCTTTCAACAAACACGGCAGCAAAACGATAGCAACGAGAATAAATGTGTTGTGTGAGTAGGCTCTCTTTACTGTTTCACTTGCAGGTACTACCCGCAGCTAACTATAAGCAATGAATACAGAAGTTATAAGAAGGGCAACGCTTATGGAGAATAGTCAGCCTGGTTGTTTGCCGCCAAATCGCGCTTAGTGCGGCAGCCGTCAGGTATCGCTGGCTGAAAATGTTCACCCGTCTTTGACTCATCAATCCTCAGCGCCAGGTGTATGACAAAGAATAGCTGGCTCATTCTCTGTCTCACTCACACTTGCCGTACCGACGACAGTAGCGCTCCTAGCGGCTGCCGCGCTAAGCTTGCCAGATTAAAAAAATAATTCGACCACGCAGCTGGACCGCTGACGTGAGTTGAACAAATTTCCAAAATTAAATTTATAGGCCTATGTTTTAGGGGTTCAACAAACAATTTGGGAAATAAGTCTACTCACGACGGTGCTGAATAGCTGCAAAATGCTTCGCACGCCAATCCGCATATTGGGAGTGTCTTCAATATTCAAAACATTGCGTGCTTCGCACGCCATTCCGAAAATTGGGAGTTTCTTTAACACAGAAAGCATTGCGTGCTTCGCACGCCAACCCCCGTATTGGGAGTATCTTCAATACACAATGCATTGCGTGCTTCGCACGCCAACCCCACGGTAGAATCCACCACATGGCTTTGAACCGGGTACTTTTATGGTATTTTACGTTTTGATCGATTTTGGGGGAACCAAGCGAGCTATAAGGTCGCGTAAAAAAATAAATTTGAACCAAATCGGACTTAAAATGCGGCCGCTAGAGTGCGAACTCATATATATATATATATATACATATATATATATGAATTTTAATGAAACCCAAAAACATGTTCTAGAGACCATGATCGGTGCTCATTTGCTACTCCCGACCTTGGGTCTTACCATAAAGGCCACTGCAATAGCTCATTTTTCCTATGGAAATTCGCTAATAAAACTAGGTTGAACCTTTAACATGGGCGTTACGCTTCTTATACGTTCTGTATTCATTTCTATAAGAGAGTTACATAATTTTTATTATACATTATTTCGGCTCGCACTAAAATGCCAAAGTATTGAAATCTTGCGAACATTGTTGTGTGTCTGTCTGTGGACACGATATATGCACTCACAGACGTCGTAGAAAACTTTTGGTGGGACCAAAATCTTTCTAATTTTATTGCAGAGAGTTGAAAAGCTTTTGAGTGTGTGTCGTGGAGCGTAGGGTCACGTTTTGGGGTCAATATTTTGAAAATATATTATGGGGGAAATAAAGTGTGGGCTATTGTTTTACATGTTTTTGGGAAAACAGATTTTGTCAGTTAAAGAGTCGTAGCGCTTCGGGGTCATGTGTTTGGGGTCAGCATTTTGAAAACACAGCAAGGGATATCGTTTTATATGTTTTTTGATACGGAAAACCCGATTTTGACAGTTGAGTGCGTCGGGATCACGTGTTTGGGTCAACATTTTAAAAATACAGCGAGGGGTATCGTTTTATTTGTTTTTGGGTGCGGGTAAACCGATTTTCACTGTCAAATAGTCGTACCACAACGAGGTCATGTTTATCGGGTCAACGTTTTAAAAATACAGTGTGGGATATCGTTTTATAAGTTTTTGTGTGCGGGAAACCCGATTTTGACAGTTATAAAAAATAAAAAAAACACACGAGCTGAAGTCCGGAAAAAGTGTTCCATCTTTTTCGTATTGTTTGTTTGATGAAATTATGTTTGTTTCCTCAAATTTAAGGGCCTTCTATACCTTGCGTAAAACAGAAAAAATATGCACTTCGTACTACCGTGTTTCGGACGCCGTTTTTCAACCTAAAAAGTTGTGAAACATCTTAAATTGTTCTTAAAGGCTTTGTGCTTTTGTCTTATACCTCATAATTGAAAGAAATCGTCGGCAACTCCTTTTAATCAACCTTTTAAATGAGTAAAAAACGGTTATTTTAACGCATTTTTTGGGAGTTTTAAGCAATAATTTCCATATTTTAAGGAAACACGCAAAAAATATAAAGCCTTCTTTATAACTTAAAGTAGTTTCCCAGATTATTAATTTTTAAATAGAATCCGAAACACGGTATTACGAATGCATGTTTCAACGATTTTGCGGCTTGAGTCAGGCCTTTTGCATTGAAATCATACTGTAGACTCGGGAGTTTTCTTCAAGGTAAAGAAGAGCCTTAAGAAGGATTCATTCTACAAAATACTTTTTTATTCTTACTCTGCTATAGCTAATTAGTTTTAGTAACTAAATACAAACTTTGTAAATTAATGTCTAATCCGTAAACATGAACAGACCAAGTACACAATATTTGCTTTCTCCAGGAATTCGTTTATAGACTGTAGACTCCGAGTTGGTGTGCAATACGTCACCAATTTACGGATATGTGCATGCATGCGAAATACGTAACTCGTTATCACTTGATCAGTAGACGTAGTTGATTGATTCACTGTAAGGCGAAGTTTTGCGAACTAATCAATTTTGAATTTTGTAAAATAAATTGTACAGTAATTTAAATTGAAAACATTTTTTTTAAAAGTTAAAAAATATTAGTTATACAAGAAGCAGAAATAATATTTTTTTAAACATTGAATAATAAGTTTTCTCACTGTAGGAATAAATAATTCGACCACACAGCTGAACCGCTGACGTGAGTTGAGCAAATTTCCAAAATTAAGTTTATAAGCCTATGTATTAGGGTTTCAACCGACAATTTGGGAAATAGGTCTATTCACGACGGTGCCGAATAGCTGCAAAATGGTTCGCACGCTTTTCCGCATATTGGGAGTATCTTCAATACGCACAGCATTGCTTGCTTCGCACGCCTTTCCGCATATTGGGAGTATCTTCACTACACACAGCATTGCGTGCTTCGCACGCCTTTACGAATATTGGGAGTATCTTCAATACGGAAAGCATTGCGTGCTTCGCACGCCATTCCGCATATTGGGAGTATCTTCAATACACACAGCATTGCGTGCTTCGCACGCCATTCCGCATACTGGGATTATCTTCAATACGCAAAGCATTGCGTGCTTCGCACGCCTTTCCGTATCTTGGGAGTATCTTCAATACATACAGCATTGCGTGCTTCGCACGCCTTTTCGATTATTGGGAGTATCTTCAACGCACAAAACATTGCGTTCTTCGCACGCCAACCCCACGGTAGAATCCACCACATGGCTTTGAACCGGATACTTCTATGGTAATTTACGTTTTGATCGATTTTGGAGAAATCAAGCGAGCTATAAGGTCGCGTAATCAAACAAAATGTGCAGAATAACATCCTACATTTATGTTTGTAGAAAAAACTAAAAAAAAAAAAAATTCATTCTCGTGGCAAAAATCTCTAAAAATAGTTACTACCGGTCAAAAAACGTGCTTCCGATTGTTGGATTTTCTTGGCTAACGAACTCGTCCGAGCCACGTAGACAACCAACATGTGTACCAAATTTGATATCAATCGGACTTAAAATGCGGCCGCTAGAGTGCGAACACACATATATATATGATTTTCAATGACATCCCTAAGAACGTGTTCTGGGGACCATGATCGGTGCTCGTTTGCTACTCCCGACCTTGGGTCTTACCATAAGGGCCACTGCAATAGCTCATTTTTCCCATGGAAATTCAATAAAAATAGATAATTTTGAACTATAGACGTTAAACTATTTTTTCTTTGTTCCAGACAAACCAGAATGTGGCATCACGCAGACCGAGCAAGGAGGCAAACTGGTCCTAGAGTGCACCGTGGTCGCCAACCCTTCGGACGTGGATTTCACTTGGAAAATAAAAAACGAAAACGAAACGATAGAAGAGAACGTACAGAAAGACAAAGACGGATTGCGTAGTTTACTTACGTTAGAAACTCGTGTGGAAAATTTTAGAACTTATTTGTGCTTCGCTAATAACTCAGTGGGGATGTCCATCGCCTGTGAACGGGACGTTACGGGTGAGTTGGATGCAAAACTAATTGTGTTTAGTTATTACGCGTGAGGCGAGCGATGAAACTGTCTTGGGGATGCGCAGTGGCGAGGGTAAGGTCTGCGCATGCGCGGGAAAACTGCCTTAGTTGTCTCCCCTCTTCTGCCTCCCCTCCTACGCGCATCGAGAGTTTCATCACTCACCTCACGGATTATAATCTTACCTGTAATGTAAAACCGAAACAGTTTCCTTCAAATCTCGAAAATTATTTGGGGTGCAATAACGATTAAAGTATGAGAATATCCCTTTCCCGGCGCCACGTTTAATAGGAGAAGGGTAAATAAAAAAAAGTGTTTTTATAGAAAACAATAATAAATAAAATATTGATGTATAGTTTAAGTTATTTGAGGTATAGCGACTACTTAAGTGTGATAATATTCTGATAACGACGCGACGTCACGTCATATGCTTCTATTGTATACCAATACAATAAGTTACCCATTAGAGGCCCAGTTCTATTTTCTCAATACTCTATCTGGTTAATGGAACAAATATCGTATGTTTTCAACTATTTTTACTTAGTATATTATGGAGAAAGTATTGTTTTCATCCAAATTTTGGAATTTGAATTTTTAGTGGAATTATCTGTTTCGGTGCTCCCTGAACCCCCAAAATTTTTTAGTGGAACTATCTCGGTTGGTGCTCCCTGAACCCAAAAATATTTTTAGTGGAATTATTTGTTTTGGTGCTCCCTGAACCCAAAAAAGCGTTTTTTTGGTGATGTCTGTCCGTGTGTCTGTTAGGGTGTGTACAGAGCTGGAGACTATACCGACGGTCCGATTTTGATGAAATTTGGTATGTATGTGTAGTTCTGGAATATCTCCAGGCGTTTTTTTTCATTTTTTTAAATTTTAGATTTTTAAGGGGTTTTACCCCCCAAAAATGGCAAAAAAACGAGAAAAATCAAAATTTCTCAAAAACGGCTCTAACGATTTTGATAAAATTTGGCTTATTTGTAGCCCTTAATGTACCCTACCATATGCAAAAAACCGCATCTTTCTAAAAATTCTCTTTTAGGTAATAATAATAATAATAACTGATTTTTGGGGGTATTGGGCCAAAAAGGGATTGTTATAAAAAAAAAAATGTTCTAAACCTTTTTTCGTGCATCTATACAGGCCTAATTGACATGTTTGGTGCAGATTTTTTTGAAATCGATCGAATAGCTTTAATAATAATGTGTGTTACATGCATATAATATTTTTCATGGTATGTCCTACTTTTGCAATTCTAAATAAACACCTCTTACGCTACTCTTGGGAAGGTATAAAGTTTTAACTGGGAGAAAGTATATGGCGGTTATCTGGTACCGTTTATTTTAGAATACCCTCTAGTTGTTTGACTAATAATACAACATATATAACATTAGTATATTACACAATAAAATGTACGACTGCTGATATCACTACTAAAATAATTACAGTATTTATAGAAATGCAAATTGATGTGTTAATTGATTTTCAAATAAGGCTAAGACCAGGAAAATCTTTTGAAAATAGTTACTGAGCTGAACGAGAACCAACGGCGTGCGAAGCACGCAATGTTCTGCTCGAGTTATTTATAAATTGGTTATCATTGCTTAGATTACAGACATCATACAAAACTACATCGCATAGACATTAAAAAGACGGTTTTATGATACAATTTGTACGTTGGCAGTTCATTTTTAAATCGCCCATTTTTTTATTTACCAAGCACTGTTCTATTTTGATAGCATAAAAATTTAAAAATCTAGTGCTACGAAAAATTTTAGTGTTATACTTATCCATTTAAGGTTAGGCAGACCATTTAGAAATACAATTTTAAAACATTTTTGTAACGTTACTAACTAATATTGACCGTACAATTTTCAATAAATTAAATAGGTACAATAACTGTTTTTTTGTTGTTGTTTTATCCAATCCTAAAATCACTTTGTGACTACCGCGGTTTCGGGTAACCTAAGTACCCATCTTTAGATCACAGAAATAAATAAAAATAATTATTTTCTTCATGAGGTCGTCAAATACATTAAAGTCATTACGCAAAACAAAAATCATGAAACATATTAAAACACTTTAAAAAAAACATGGATTAGGCCTAATCACGCCCACCGGTCACAGTAAAACGTTTAATAAGGCCCAAGTTCGATGTTTATGATTTCAGATATTCTTCGTTAGATTTTGTTGCACCGTTTCCAGCTAATTTTGATAAAATATTTTCGGAACTTTCAACGACTCTATTTGAAAGCGTTACAACGTCGTACTTGAGCCTTTTTCCATTTCCTAAAAATACCTCTGAAATTATAGACTACTATCTGACCCGTACGGCGTTGCCCGTGGTGGTTGGTGTGTTCAGTCTGTTTAACGTAATTAATTGTATTCTTTTTAAGTGTTCAGTCAGTGGCTTATATATAATGACAATAGTGCTTTTATTAATAAAAGCACTATTGTCATAATAATAAAAGATCTGAAATTATGATTTTAGTAACTTTGATCCCCCCCAAACCCCTTCTAACATTTCGAAATTTTTCATACCCTTTCTTAGTGAGCGCCTATGGCCCTAGAGGAAGCTACATATAAAATTGCATTCCAATCTGTTCGGTAATTTTGGAGAAATCGTGATTTAGTAATTTTTACCCCCCAAACCCCCCTAAAATTTCCAATTTTGTAAAACCCTTTTTTAGTGAACACTTATAGCCCTAGAGGAAGCTACATACCAAATTTAATTCCAATCCGTTCGGTAGTTTTGAAGAAATCGTGATTTAATAACTTTGATCCCCCTAAACCTCCCCTAAAGTTTCGAATTTTTTTAAACCCTTTCTTAGTGAGCACCTATGGCCCTAGAGGAAGCTACATACCAAATTTCATTTCAATCCGTTCTGTAGCTTTTGAGAAATCGTGATGAGTGAGTGAGTGAGTGAGTGGTATTTCGGTTTTATATTTATAGATTGAAACAATTTAGCTGTTACTAAAAATTACGCACTATTGTATTTCTTAAAATTTACATGTACTAAAACATCCGAAGGTTTTTTTGGAATTAGAATCTGATTATTAAATACATTGGTAATATTTTTATTTTGCTGGATTGGATGTCTTCACAATTCACTGCCAGATTATTGAGATCTGTAATCTTTTACAATTATTATCAGTACATTGTTTTGAACTGCAGACATTGTTTAATTTTGTACGATGTACATTTAATAGGATCACACTTAATAAAGAAGAAATTATTTTGATATAGAGTCTTGTTATTATAGGGTATAAAACCATCAAGGGATAAAAATATTTGAATAAATGGACTTCCGATGAATATGAGATTCGGGAAAGATGTATTTAAAGAAATTCTGTATGGAGTATTTTATTTGCGGGATATGTATTGTGTTTATTAAACAAAATTAAATGTATTGTACAAATTTAAATAGTTTTGCTTACAGTTTTAATATTAAGAACAAAATCCTTGTACAGATTGGCATGTATATAAGTATGCAATGTGTTGTTAGTGTGCTTCTGTTGATATATTTTGAATACTGATTGGCCTAGTTGAACGAAGTTGTATACATAACAAATACTATTATGTAAGAGTAATAAGTCATTGTAAACATTTACCATTACAATGAATTGACACAGTAATTGCGTGGTTTTAGCGTACCAGGAGAAAAGTAGTAAGTTCAAAGCAACAGGTAGGGATATCCGATTTTTGAAACTTCTTCGCCTACACTTCTCTTTATCTTGAAACCAGAACACGCTTAACATCCCCTGGTGAACAGATTCAAAGAAGTGTATTCGAAGAAGGTATATCTTTGTATGCTAAATATTTTGCATGAATTCCATAAGTTATTTGTAATTTTTAATTCAGTTTATCAATACTCTGCCTACGTTTGATTGTTTTGCGGGCTAGATATGCTATTTTATTTTTTGCAGTTTACTTTTATAGATTTTTTTGCAAAATTTGTAATTTAATTTGAATAAATAAAATAAGTTAAACGATGTGGGTTAGTTCACGGCTGGGAGTAACTTCGGTGAACATTTTAAGACGTATGCAACAGTATGCCAAGACTTTTAATGTGTCGGAGTTAGTTTAATGTGTGCTATAATCCTAGATGTTTCCAGTATAGTTTCTTGGTACATTATATTGTATAATGTAGGATATAAGGATGAAATACATATCTTTGTACGTACGTCATTGGCGGATCCAGGGAGGCTGCGCCCTCCACTTTGGGTTATATGTATTTTTAAAAGAACCCAATATAATGTAAATAATGTACATTTTAGGGAAAAGAACGTAAACCTGTGGCTATCCATACACAGTGCTCCAGTATAGTACATTTTGCATGAAAGGTATAGTGAGTCTATGTGTACAGAAATAGATAGGCCTACGTGTTGCGTTGGTCTGCGGCTGCGCCGAACCGTGTCGCCTCCCCTCTCCTTGACATCGGCTGTTACAGATAGTGCCAATCAGCGTGAAGCGTCACTTGAGCATGCGCTATAACGTCTTCCCCTTTCCTACTCTACTGTAAGTCTTCGGTACAGTCACCAACAAAAATTGTTGATATATCAACACGACCACATAGCAGACATAAATTAGGTAGGGCAGGCGGCTCTGACTGAACTCCGCTGCGAGAGGGGAAATGTGGTGGGAGCCGGCGTAGGAGACTTGCACATTCCCCTTTTCGCACTCCATGCTAATTGGCGCAATCTGTACCTGTCAGTCAGTTCCTGCCTTGCTGAGCGATACAGTAGTTGAAGATTCAGTGATTATCAGATGTTAACTTGTGGTTCACACCCAGTACTCTCGCACAGATTGTAACACAAACTTCTAACATTTTTTTTTTTTTTGCAATCCATACTAATATTATAAGGAGATAAATTTTTTTTGTCTGTATATAGGGGGTGGTAATCTCTGGAACTACTGAACCTATTGAAAAAATAGTTTTACCAATAAAAAGCTGCACTATCCCTGAGTGACATAGGCTATAATTCATTTTGATAAAAACATTTTTTTATTTGAATATTTGTAAATTCAGTCGGACAAAATTCTTAGGTGAGGCCTAGACTGATGAACCAACACATATTTCTTGAATTTATTTACATTTATTAACGTAGCAACAAATTTAATAAAATAACAGATAAAACAGCTGTTTGCTCTAATATTTTCATTAAAAGCTGATTTCACACTATGAAGCAACTATTTGTATTTCAAACATTTGCATTTACCTACATTAGGCTGATCATTTGTAGCATCCACCGATATGTTAGTGTCATTATTCAGTTTTTGAGGAAAGCCTACACTTTCTGAAGGTACTGAAACATTAGAGTCTGGTTCCGAGGTGTAGATCTCACTTTTATGTTGATTAAAAAAGGACATAATATTTGTTTTGCGTTTTCGCCATGGTAATAACTAGTTAAATATAACGGGGTAGGCCTACATTTTTGTACCTTTAAAAAACTGTATACCACTCAAACCAACAAACTATATGCTTATTTGAAAATCTCAATTATTGAAGAACTGCACCATACACAAACGTAAAAACAACTGACGGTTGATTTAAACGTTCAAAGTTGTCTCCGGCTGCAACGAAGGGAGTAGAATCATGTAATGCCGACAGACGACAACAAGATATCTGACAACGCTGTCCCCCTCCACGTTCAACTAATAACCGCCCTTTTTCAGTACGTATTCAAAGATACGGTAACAAATTTAAAAAAAGGTGGGAACGCCAGTCCCCCGTGTCACCATGAGAAGGGGGTTTGTGTGGTGTACCCCCACCGTAATTCCCAAAACATACAGTACCATAATTGTAGAAAATTTCACGTACGTTAAAAAATTACTAAACAAACGAAGTTATAAAGTGAAGGGTTTTCGAGATATTTGCAAAAACCTACAAAACACAAAGTTTTTATACCTTCTACCCTCCTCTCACCCACAAACCCGACGTGGAGACTTTTTGCCACATTTAGAGCAAAGGATCAATCAAACACTCAACCACACGTCTGCTGAACTGTATTATCAAAACGTACCCCGTAATGTTAATTATACGGTAAATCGTCGAGTAATTGTAAATTTAAACACGTTTTCAACCATACCTAGAGAAATACACTACTTTACCCCCTCCATATCTCCAAAGCTATTAGATCGCAGAAAAAACGTGTAAAACCATTTTTGTAGAGAATTCAACGTACTTTAAAAAGTTACAGAACAAACTAAGCTCTAAAGTGAAGGATTTACGAGATATTTGCAATAAAAGCTGAAAATACACAATTGTGACACCTTCTACCCCCCTCCCACCCCTAAACCCGACGCTATTTCGGTGGATACTTTTTACCACATTTAGAGCATAATGTGAACAACTTCCAACAATCAGACCTTTGTTTTTTTATTCCCAGATTAGGTCTAATTTTACTGTACTATTAGTGGTAAAGTCTTTGACGTGTAGGCTAAAGCCCTTGTTTTTGGGTTCAAACCCCGTTATTGGCCTACGTTTTAGTTACCTCTAGTTT
>JAGFPH010006062.1:14701-38614 GCA_018207615.1 Philaenus spumarius | reverse complement strand
TTCTGGGTTCAAACCCCGTTATTGGCCTACGTTTTAGTTATCTCTAGATTAAATTTTCCTAATAACTGTGTACTATTGAAAAAAGGACATTTTAATTGCCACGTTAAATTATGGAGTGCATATGTAGGTCGCAAGAACTAACTTCCTTTAATTTATACTGTAAGCCTAAATCACTTTTGTAGTTCAATCTGTCTTTCCCTAGGATTGTTAGAATTAAATCTAAAATAATAGCGGTATCCAGTTATTTATAATGAAATTACCAACCAAGATTGTATATTTATTCGTGTTGTTTATGAATTTCAACCCAGGATTAAACGGAGTAAATTTATTGTTTTAATGAAAATAATTGTCGTGCTATAGAGTTTGGTCGCGGCTATAACTTTCAACAACGAGTACCTATTTATAGCTTTTAATATTTATTGATATTTTTATTATTTATATTCTATTTGTGAAATCTTCTTAACTGTAAGTTTTTAATTTAATATTTAACTTTTTCTATGGGGCTCAACAAAAAAACATTTAAACGATAATTTTAAATACATGTTAATAAAATATAATACAAAGTTATTTATTAATTTGATAAAAAGAATTTACTAAACCTTTTGAAATAAACAACTGGTGGCTATGTTGTAACACGGATAATTAAAACAAAAATATATATTTAAAAACCTTCTTTTTATAAAATACTAGTTTAAACAATAGCGAGAAGTTTACAAAATATTAGTTTTTGCTTTTTGTACAAAATATTTGTTTTTTGTAAGAGAAGCTTTGCATGGTAAAGCGCGTTTTGCATGCATTGCTTTTTATATTTTTACAAGTTTTTATTGCGCGATTGTTTGAAAATTACCAAAAAGTTTCTAGAAGTGTAACTCCTTGACTCATTTAAGAAAAGGCAAAATATAGCTATATAGAGTAACCTATAGTGGGTGATAAACATGTGGGTTACAAAATGTAATAATTAGTTATTATAAAAGGAAGTTTACATTAAGAACACAATTTTATTTTTAAGGCCCCCCCCCATACACTTCAAACATTTTTACGGTAGGTTTAAAATGTATGGGTGATAGTTTTGTTTGCGAAAAAAATCTCTCCTAGTATTTATTCGGTGTGATTTTCTTCTGTTAAATTAAAAAGTAAGTCAAATTATTATATTTGAATGCTACATAAATAATTTTACGGTAATTAATATACCATTAATTTACCATTATTTTGTTTTTATTTTTTTAAATTTATTTTGTTCTACTTCAAAACTACAATAATTCATAAAATTACATTTCAATTTACAAAAAAAAATCATAATAATAAACATATACAAATAGTAGTCTGAAATATAAACAAAATTAGGAACCCCCAAAGGAATTATATTCATTCACTTCTCTTAACTGGGTGTTAAAAATGTATATATTTGTTTTGTATTGCACAATCTTCCTCCGGTAAATACTGTGAAACAAACGCTCACATAGTTATTTCATTTTAACAACTAATAACAATGTTATCGTGAATTTCGCTCATCAAATCGAAGGAAAGGAACTGTCAAATACGTAAAAAAGTCTCGAAATGAACAATTACGAATTCTGAGTTTCATTAAATTTCGTGGAATAGGCCTATACCTGCCCAACATACATAGCAGATTAAGAAAGTAGTAGGCCTACTTTTAACATACACCCCCTTTTCAACTTGTATAGTAATAATAAGTTTTGTTTTAGTTTAGTTCATTTCTATTTATAGTTATTACACTATAATGATTTGTAGCGTAATTAGAACAATACATGTTTCACATAAATCTGTATTTACTTATTTGTTGCTAAAATTGTGTAATCATTTTTGTAATAGTTTTTTTTTAAGTAATACAATTTGTGTTATCATTTTTTAAAGAAATTTCTGTAGTAGTTTTTCAAATACGTGTTCGTAATAATTTTGTAACTACTTTTTTGTACTTGACACTTTTTCTAATAAATATTTGTAATCAGTGTTTAAATAAATTGTGCAATTATTTTTGTAATAGTTTTTTTAAGTAATAAAATTTGAGTTATCATTTTTTAAGTAAATTTCTGTAATAATTTTTCTTGACATTGTAATTTTTTTTTCTTGACAGTTTTTCTAATAAATATTTGTAATCGGTGTTTAAATACATTGTTTTAATGACTTTTCTAATAGTTTTTAAAATACATTTTTGTAATAATTTTTTGAAAAAATTACTGTAATACGTTCTTTTAATGATAATTCCGGCACAAGCAGCTTCCGTGTCTGACATCCTCTCCCGACAATTTCACTAAATAACCTGAAAGTTATTTTGAATGTTTGCGCAAACCGTTGCACAGTGTATGGACCGATGTTTGCGCAAACACGTTGTTTGTACATACCCAAGATTTGAGCAAAATGTTTGAAGTGTATGTGGGCCTTAAGACAGTGTGATAGGTTTATTTTTTGCTTTCAGTGTTTAAATCGATCTTGTAATGGTTAGACTAAACTTTCTCATATAAAGTAAAATTGTTGCAACCAATAATTTATATCAAGACAATATGCATACACGTAGATTTTTTAAATTTGTGAAACGTATTTAGTTACATTTCAACAGATAAGAAACTTGTAATAAGAAAAATTTACACATTTTAAAAGTAAATTGCAACTTTGATTGTTGAATCATAACAGACTGTACAGTTTTTTAAGTAATGCTAATAATTTTGTTTAAAAATAGTAATACTTTCTAAATTTATGAAAGGTTTCAAATAGTTTCAATTTTCCCAAAATGTACGTTTAACAATTTACGTAAATATTGATCATTATACAACTTATTTAATTTATACAGGGTGATTCAGAACTACACGACAATATATCGGAATCTTATTCTATGCTTAAAAATAAGAAAGAAAGTTCATGAAAACATAGGCCCGAAAACGCTTCGTTTTCCACATAGCCGCCATTTTGTGTTTTTTGTAGAAAATAATTCATATCTAGAGAAATGTTTCACAGATTGAGTTTAAACTTGGCACGAAGTTTGACCTAACAATGATATATCTCAAGAAAAATAAGCGATTATATCCAATCATGCGTTTCAAAATGGCGGCTGCTTGAAAACTTCAAACCGAAATTACTCAAAAACCGCACATTTTAACACAAAATGTCGAGACACTTTTTTGTAGCGCTTTTGATTCCCATCAGATGGTCTCACGGTAAAAACAATCGGTTGAAGGACAATAGCTAAGTTAAAGATAATATCAGCATACGTAGGCTACAATATTGTTGTGTCCCATAAGTAAACAGCCAAACTTCGTTAAATGGTTCTATGGGTCACAAAATAAAGAGAAACTCAAGAATATTGTTTTCCCCAAAAACGCTTCGTAATCCGGATATCCGCCTTCTTTCTTTTTTTTTAACATCATTTATATCAAGAGAACGGTTAGACCTATTGAGTTCAAACTTTACACGAATTTTATCTTAAAAACGATATATTTTAAGAAAAATAAACGATTATATCCAACCATGCGTTTAAAAATGACGGCTGTTTCAAAATTTCAAACCTAAATTACCGAAAAACCGTTCAGTTTAAAAAAAAACAATGTCAAGACACCTTTTTCCTAGCCCGTTTAATTCCCTATCGGATGGTGCGACTGTCACAACAATCGGATGAAGGATAATGGTTAAGTTATGGATAATAACAGTGTACTTGTCCACCATATTGTTGTGTTTACTGTGTTGGAATAGGATGCCGGGTTGCACAAACCAATTATTAAACATAACTTAACTATTATCCTTCATCCGATAGTTTTGACAGTTATACCATCCGACAGGGAATCAAAAGGGCTGCAAAAAAGGTGTCGTAATACATTTTTTTAAAGTGCGATTTTTGAGTAATTTAGTATTGAAATTTTCAAACAGCCTCCATTTTTAAACGCATTATTATAAATAATCGCTTATTTTTCTTGAGATATATCCTTGTTAGATTAATCTGCATACCAAGTTTGAACTCAGTCAGTCAAACATTTCTTCAGATATGAATTATTTTGTACAATAAACAAAACGGCGGACATCTGAAAAACGACGAGTTTTCGGGCCTATGTTTATATGAACGTTTTCCTTAAATTTAGCTACAGAATGAGTTTTCCAGACATTGCCGCATAGTACATTTTTTACTCACACTTTCCTTAGCAGGAATTATACAACTTACTTTTCGTGATTCTTGTCGAAAACATGTTTTTGTTTTATAAATATATTTCCGCTCAAGCTAGTTTTCCTTAAAAGCAATCCTTGCTTTTTTCTGACTTCCCACGGTGGCTACTAACTATGTAATCTATTTAAATCTGTTTCTACACCACAATTAATTTGCTTTGCTATCGCCCATCTTGCTTTATCGTAGTGTTTCTTATTTGCCACTACTTTACACCTACTGTCATCACATGTCGGTTATTGCGATATGTCATTCAGTGTATGTTTTCAGGACACGTCGGCTGGTGGATGAGATTCGAGAACGACAGTTTGATCATCATCGTTGCCGTGGTTGCCGGTGCTATACTGATGGCCATCATCATCTGTATAATCATCATCATCGTCTGCAGGCGGAAACGTGCGGCAGACAAATGTGAGTATCCGAGCCCTTGTTCCACCGAACTATCTTTAGTAGACAACATACACACTTTCGACTTATGAATTAGATGTTCATGTATTTGTCAAAAACAATATTTGTGTACAGATTAACAAAATTGGATTTTATTAAACGCTAGTACGCAAGTCGCTGGTGCTTTGTTTTTTATTTATAAAAGTAATTATTAGTATTATTGTTGAATGTAAAATATTTCTTTTAAATTGTAATTTATTGTATATGTTTAGCACGCCAAGTTTTGATTTCGTTAAAACGTTTTAATGCTTTGCAATATGTTCTTTCAACTAGTAATGCTTTGGTCGACTAGATATGCTGTAGAAAACGGAAAAGAATTTACCGTACGCTTACTGACTTATAAGTTTTACTAAAAAAATTGAGCACACAGACTCACTAACAATTGTTTGTTCACATTTTTAGAACTCAAAGGGTACGTTTACACAAGCAACAAAACTCGAACAATTGTTATATCGTTTCACTGTGTTCATTCGATTAGCATTGCGATAAATTTCATTGCATGATTCTGGTACCGAGTCACTGATAATTAATAGGCCTACTAATCTATATATATTAAAAGAATTTGGTCAAAACCTATTTCCAATCGCCCAGCCTCTCCTAATGGACCGATTTTGATGATTTTTGTTTTAAAATGTGTCTTATTACCCGTAGATATGTCATCAAGCATAGAAAATATCCTAGGACATTAGGGCTACGCCCCAGTGGCCCTCAAAGTTTCAATGTTAATCTTATGGAAGAAAGATTTCTATTGATTTTATCAGGGGCACAAAAACAGCTGTTCGTATGAAAAGCTTAAAACAGCTGATTTTGATCAACAGCTGATTTTGATCAACAACTGATTTGGATCAAAAACTGAATATAATTTTAGGTTAGGTAAATCAAGCAATAGCGAAGCAATAGCAACACATCATGTTTGTTTACTTTCATTACCATAGCAACATTACTTAGAAAATTTGAAGAGTATTAACTTTTTGAGGTTACATTGACAAACTAAAAACAAACACAAACAAAAATCAACGAAAAATGCTAACTATATTTTAATTCAATTCAAACATTGGTTGTTACAAACCTATTATATATAAAACAGCTAATTTGGATCAAAAACTAAACATAATCATTCACAGATATGTCAAGTCTTATATATTATCATCCGTTCAGCCGCTATTCACCCGAGAAGGAGCTCCGGTATACAATCCTTCAAATTTCCCATGTTTATCTTATAGAGATAATGTTTAATGAGTTTTGCCAAATAAAACAGCTGATTTATGCTCGGTCACCTATGTACAAACGAGCCAAAGATTAACAAGATTCTTTATCGAATTTTCCACCTGCGAGCGAAGCGAAGCAGCCATCTGAGGCCGAAGGCCGAGCCGGGGTTGGGATGCGGAGCGTCCAGGGGCAGAGCCCCTAGTTATTTACCTTAAGTCCGTCTTGTTACTCCTTTTTACTATTAGGAGTCGACAAACGTGCACAGTTATGAATAAAGCAAAGTTGTATCAACCCAAAGTCCAGTACGTGGGAATTCCAGAGGGCTTAGCTTTACTGTTTTTATACTAATTACTATGTTTTATAACTTAGATTGAGTGATCTACTGGATTAAACCCTTGTAAAAAATAACAGATGTACCATCTTTAACATTTCAATGTTATTTAAATTGGGAAAATTTTGTAACTTTGATTGGCCATTGTGTTGGATAGAGTCAACATAAAGACTGTATCACCTAAAACAATACACCTTTTAGCACTTACCTTAGAAATCCCAGTAGCGGGGCAGCCGACCCTCGGTATCTCTGGGGTCTTGGCTTTTGAAATGATTATACAATTATTCGCGCATAAAATACACTTGCAATTGACGTAGATAAATCATTGCACTGATAAGCTGCGATAAAGTTTCAAATGATTGTCTAAGTTTGTACAAGTGCAAGGTACTGCAAGTATAGTTTGCCGACTGTCGGACATTTATCTCAGAAGTTTTGTTGCTTGTTGTAAACTAATACCATTTACAGTACACCCAGGTGTTATCTTTAACGCATTATTTTCCTGGACTGCTATCTTAACATTTCTTCGGGACAGTTGAAATCGGTTACGTTTAAAGAGGCATAAATCGAGCAAAAAAGTTAAAACTGTGTTCACAGCATGCAATGCTTGTTTCGGTTCATTGCTTTTTATGTGTGACTGTCTGAATAGGTGTAGAAGAGAATGTTGTTTTATTTGGAAAAACATTTTCTTGAAATTGTAAGTATTAAATTTAAAAAAAAATGGTTTTTTGAAGTCTAAAGCAAGATTAAGTTTAAAAACTGTTACAACGTGTTTGACACTAGACTATATTACCAGCTGGATTTTAGATCGCAATTGACAATCACTCTGTTCAATTCTGTCACACCAACCCTCTCTGGACCCGAAGATAGCTGTGATGAGGCTGTTATTATCATTAAATATTAACAATAAACCAACAATCAATCAACCCTTTATAACCTATTGATGCAACGCGAGGCTACTCCCATGTTCACGTTAGGGACTCGGCTTTACAAGTCTTGACAAATTTCTAGATATTATCAAAGATTACAGAACTTATAAGAAGCGCAACTCCCGTGTTTAAGATTCAGCCTAGTTTTATTTGAATCTGGCAAGCTTAGCGCGGCTTAGAACGCTACGGTCGTCGGTACGGAGAGTGCGAGTGAGACAGAGAATAAGCCAGCTATTCTCCGTCTCACTCACACCTGGCGCGGAGGATTGATGAGTCACAGACGGGTGGAAATTATCATGCAGCGCTGCCTAACGGCTGCCGCGGTAAGCTCGATTTGGTGGCAACCAACCGGGCTGACGATTCTTCATAAGCGTTGTGCTTCTTATAAGTTCTGTATTCATTGATATTATTCTGTATCATATTAGGCAGGCAATCGACTTAAAAGGTGTCCTCCAATGTCGTGGCTCCGAAAAAGTTAATATAGACAACCGTCGCCTCGTTTGCTTCATGAAATTTATATTTAAAAAAATGTTCTGTCAAAATTGGTCATCCTTATTAACTGGACGATCATCAACTCTGATGCCTGAGCGATCTGCTGACAGGAACGATAATCCCCGAGTCCTTGCTGAGTCTATCTAATGGTTAAAAACAACGAAAAGTCCTAAATAGTTCATACCAACCAGTAATGGGCTAAGATATTGTACTAAATTTGTTCATACTTATCTCGTTGTGTCGCAATAATTAGATTTTCTAACTAAATGTATCTAATTTTATGGTTTTCAGAAGTATATAATGTTGAATAACTTAAAACCTTAAATTACTTTATTTTTTATGTTTGAACTTTTCTACGTAATAATCACTAATATTTTAAAGCGGACGCAGGCTTAAAATTGGCGTGCAAAGCACGCAATGCATTTTGTATTAAAAGTACTCCCAATACCCCCGGGTTGGCGTGCGAAGCACGCAATGCATTGTGTATTGAAAATTCTCCCAATACGGGGATTGGCGTGCGAAGCACGCAACGCATTGTGTATTGAAAATACTCCCAATACGGGGGTTGGCGCGCGAAGCACGCACTGCACTGTGCGTCGGCCGCTTCTCATAGGGTTCAGTGTCAAGCTCACATGTGCGTTCTTAGCAGTGAAGGTGTTAAAGGTAGATGGCTCCCTCTTCCTCATCATTGACTTGGCAACATATGCCAGCTGTAGTTAATGGACTCGCAGGGTTTAGTTGTGGTTGCTATATTAACAATTTTTATATAAAACTGTACTGCGTTTCATATACTCTGAGGGTGTACGACCTTTTTCAGGTTCAAGCCTATCAGTCGTTTGGTTTACGTACTATAAGCCGCTCCCCAGACTTCGTTAGTTTACCCTACAAAGTAAAGGTTTACATGAAAGACAAAACATAAAAATCTTAATCACATCACAATTTTGAATATTTTTTGGAGTAAACAGTACTAAATTAATACCAATCTACACTCGATTCCACGTTTACCGAGCAGGACAGGTCTTACGGGAGAATAGACATGCTACTACCATTACAGGGAAAATCACGTTTATTGTCATGCGGGTTGCGTCAACTGACCGAGCGTAGCATGGGAGTTGATGTTTTTTAGTTGGCTACTATCGCTGAGACTGTCGTAAGGATAACATGGCTTGTGGGCGCTCTGTACTGCACGGTGAACGTGGAATAGGGTATAGTATTAGGTTTATTTATTTTCAATATTTTTTTAACTTTTTTAAATAAGCTCTTGCGTATATTTGGAATAATTGATATCTGACCAGTGACGTCTGCCGTACAAGCTACAAAGACGTACAAATATTTGTCCATTACCGAGACAACATTCTCTTGCTCCGCCTAACTGTGTAAGCCATTACAATTAACAGTAGTCTCTAAGTTCCCATTACACCCTCATGTCTTTCTCTGCTAATTTATCCTATTATTTTACTAACAGTTTGTGTGTTTGCGTTTTGTCCCGTTTTGTTTTTTAGACAATAATCCAGTCGAATTGGAGGATAGACAGAAGTAAGTGAATTGACTGATCTTTTTAGTTGTTTAGAGGGCACGTTCTATAAACCCCCCCCCCCCCGATCCTTCCAAAACGCAGGGGCCGGGTTCAACCCCTTTCCAGCTTTACCAGCTAAATACATTTGCACGCGATACAGTAAACGAAACACGGTTAATTTTAAAGGTTTTTTTTTGAGAATTTAGTAAACTAACCACTAGAAAGAAATCGGTGCCCATGTTGTTGTCTGCATGGTGGAGTACCTTCTGGCGATCCTAAAGTCTGTTCACATTTTAGTTGATAGCTTGGGCAGGCATTGCCCATGCTATTGAAACGGGGAACTTACGCTACTAGCCCGCATGAAAACATCAACCTTATAAAACTCATTTATTAGGAATATTTTTCAATTGATATTGCTTTTTATTGATAGTTTATATTTTCAATAATAATTGGTATTAATGTGGAACATTAATACAAAATGAAAAATGTTGTTTTTTTACTTTCTCCCCCTATACCATAGTATATGGAGAAAGTATTGTTTTCGTCAAAATTTTCGAGTTTGAGTTTTTGGTGGAAATATCCGTTTTGAATCCCCCTGAACCTAAAAAAGTGGTTTTCCGAGTGATGTCTGTGTGTGTGTCTGTGTGGATGTTATCAGACCTAGAGCCTAAACCAGTCGTCCGATTTTGATGAAATTTGGTATGGAGGTACTAATCCACGGTATCTCCAGGCGTTTTTTTCATTTTTGTGAAATTTTTATTTTTAAGGGTAATTTTCCCATAAAAACCCTTAAAATAATGGAAAAATCAATTTTTCTCAAAAACGGCTCTAACGATTTTGATTAAAATTTCATACTTTATTAGGGACCTATAGTACTATAAACCGTAAAATTTTAATCAAAATCGTTCGAGCCGTTTTTGAGAAAAGTTGGTTTTTCCATTATTTTATGGATTTTTATGGGAAAACAACTTTAATACAAAATCACCTCTCCTACCCCACCCTACAAGTCACCGTGACGTTTAATAATTTAAATATGTTTGTGAGAAAGTATGTGCCAGTTCCTGGTACCGTTTATTTACATTTACTTTGACGGAAGAGCTGTTTTTTTTTAGGAAAGTAAAATATTAAATATTGTACAGCAATAGCTGAATAATAATATAAAAACTTTATGAAAAATCTTTAAATTCAAAGTCTGTTATCAAAATGAATTAAGGATTGAGAGAATAAAGCACTAACCATTAGCTTAATCGCGTTATATTATTTGGAGCGACGTAAGAAAATTTCATAATAGGGTTTACTTAAACATGAGGTACGTTACTGAAATAAAGAAATTTGGATCTTGAATTAAACACTGAGACAAGAATAATATTCATAACTTAATTTGGTAGTGAATAGGAGCAATGTAATTAGGGCAGGTAGTAGCGCGGCAAGCCACCGTAAGGACCGTGCTATCAACTAAACTGTAAACGGACAATAGTGTTGTTTTAACAATTACCTTCGTAGGCGCGTTCAGAGATACTCTACATTCTAGCACTATAATTTGGGCACTATGTTTAATTTATAGGAAATGTAATGCTCTTTCAAATGGTATTACTTTCCATGTCATAATTACATCAGTGTGGTTTTTATCGTCAAACTAATAGTACCAAGTCGTGTAATTTGAAAAAAATCACAAAATACGCCATGACAGCTAAACGGTTAAGGTCAGATAAGGGCTTATATAAATTTTTTGTTCCTTTTGATAAGTAGAATCAACTGTTAAAATTAATGTAGTCAGTAGTGACTCACCCTGTATATGATTTTTAATGACACCCCAAAACGTGTTCTGGGGACCATGATCGGTACTCATTTGCTACTCCCGACCTTGGGTCTTACCATAAGGGCCACTGCAATAGCTCATTTTTCCTATGGAAATTCGCTAATAACAAATATTTCCACTATCATAAAATCTGAAACAGCTTTTACAGTTTACGCCATAAAGTTTTGTATGTTTTACATATTTTGAATTAATACGATCCGAAACGATATCCGTACAATGTTAAGTTTTTCTTGGAAATGGAAAACTGAAGCACGGAATTTCAATGTATACAATACAAATCGTGCTTCAAACTTTGTCAGTAGATTTGTAACGGTCACAGATGAATTATTTAAACACGTATCAGATACTAAGGTCACAAGTTTACATCTGTGTTTGACAACAGGACCCTCGTTTCATCTGTCCCCGCTTGCTTCCTAGTTGGTAACGTATTCATTGTGTGAAATAGGTCGCCTCTGGTCGTATCACGTACTGATTTTAGGTTTCTTTCCTATAAAATAGAGTTTAGAGTGTTCCAGACATCGAGTACGGTACAAATAACGTGAAACTAAGCTTCTGGTTAGAGATTTGGTTTCTACTCAATCTATAGCAAAAACAAATCTAAAACATATGAAAGAGCGTTACCTAAATAATGTACCTTCTTGAAAATAATCACATAACTGATATCGTTATTAATTTTCAAGAATTCAATCACTAGGCCTACTAATGATAATTTATTTAGTTTCTCCGCGCAATTTCAAAAAGTAAAATTCGTCCTTAGCCGCCATTTTAAAATGTCTGGTTAATGACTACATGTCAATAAGACGAACAGTTTAAATGGGTAGAATTCAGACCAGGAAAATAGGTATAAAAGTGAGTTTGTACCATCAGTCGCTAGGAGCTCTCAGGGTACGTTTCGCCGACCCGTATGGGGAACAAGGATGGAAAGACTCATATGATCGTCGAATCCTAGCGGCCGATGGCGCAAACACTTTTATACCTGCTTCACTGGTGTGAATTTTTAACATCGGAACTTTTCGTCTTATTAGCGAATTTCCATAGGAAAAATGAGCTATTGCAGTCGGAAGTAGCAAATGAGCACCGATCATGGTGCCCAGAACACTTTTTTCATTGTTTATTGAAGATGCTCCCAATACGGAGGTTGGCGTACAATGCACGCAATGCTTTGTGTGTCGAAGCTACCTCCAATACGGGGGTTGGCGTGCGAAGCACGCAATGCTTTTTGTATTAAAGATACTCGCAAAATGAGGATTAGAGTGCGAAGCACGCAATGCATTGTGTATTGAAGATACTCCATACATACGGAATGGCGTGCGAAGCACGCAATGCTTGGTGTATTAAAGACACTCCCAATATGCGGAATGGCGTGCGAACTATTTTGCAGCTATTCAGCACCGTCGTGAATAGACCTATTTCCCAAATTGTTGGTTGAAACCCTAAAACGTAGGCCTATAAACTTAATTTTGGAAAATTTGCCCAACTCACGCGAGCGGTTCAGCTGCGTGGTCGAATTATTTTAAAACCACATCGTAATTTTCAATTGGTTTTTATAAGCCTATTTCATTACCCAAATATATATATATATTTTTATTTTGAAAAACGTATGGAAACGTCCTCAAGTTGGACAACGTTTGAAAGGGTTTAATTACCAATTGTTTATAATACCTTGTGTTCTGAGAAAAACACACATCATTTAATGATATATAATAAATAAAAGTACAAAAACAAAAACAAAATTCTTTAAAATCTAAATAATTTAATATTTTCACTTTCCTGTCCCTTTTCAAAATGTCGAATGTAAACGTGTAATAATGGGTTTTCTATTTCTATTTGCCACCAAAGAACGGTTATGTTGTCAGCTATAGAAATTTTACCAATCATTGCTAATGACACACGACTACCAAAACAACAATTCCCAACTGGAACGTTTTTATACTTGTTTTTTAAACAAACAAAAACGTGCTGTGTATTAGCTACAGTTTTTTTAAAAGATTGGGCAATAAAAGAAGTAAACATTTATTTTTTGACCGTTTTTTTGAAATATTTGATAATATAATATAAGTTTAAATACGAAAACATTAAAATTTTAAAAGCCCTTTAATAAGCCATTCGGCTGAAAGCCTTTTTCAGTTCACTGAATTTGTGTTTGCGTTCTAAAACTTGTGAAAAAGTGTTCAATTTAAACAATGTTTGACAGGGTAAATCCTTTAACAACGTTTAGTGAAATTTAAGTTCTTACAATAAAATTGTTTAATGATATTAGGTAAAAATGTTTACGTTTAGAGCTGCGATCTTGTCCCGTTTTTCCAAAATATTTACTTTCAAAATACGTACAAAATAATGTAACCCTCGACCTATACAACAAAGTTCTCCAAAAACTATATTCACTTTAATAATATGCATTTTGGGGTACAGCGAGTTGAACAAATGTATTCTCCATATGTATTTATTTGGGGTTCTGAGTAAAAGCAAAATTATTATTTTTCTCGTCATACGTAGCCTACTGCAAAAGGCGATCTCTACAATAAATATTAACTACTATAATTATTTAAAATAAAAAACAGATAAACGAGAATTTGTTTGTATTTCACCTAATTATTCAATTTAGAATTACATTAATCTGAACTATAAATTCCCATTGCCCGCTAAACAAATGTTCGCTATTACATTATCCTAATGAGGTAGTGTTTACACTGTTGAATTCCATATTTAAAATACGACAGGGTGACCCATTTAAAATGTAATATATATAGCCACTGAATAAACGTTTTAAAAGTAATAATGTACACAACGTATTTAACAATAAATGCTAATGTGCGGTTTTATTTTGCATCTATAAATATTTATGAGAATGTTAGATAAATAGATAAAATGCAGTTATGTTTATTACCATATTATACGTTTGTAAAACAATAATTTAAATTGTGAATACATTTTATAATAACTGCAATTTGATTATTAAAATGAAACAATATTTACAGCGAAGTTCTTTCAAGTTATTCGGAATTCAAAATATTAATTAATGATAATAGAATCGGAGAAATGTATTCTTTCTGATTTGTTTGTAAGAACATTTAAACGCATTTAAAAAATGTAAAATGCAAAACGGATGCGTATTGTGACTGTGCTTAAAATGAGACCTTGCAAAAAATTTTATGATATAAAATAAACAAAATAAATGGTTTGAAATTTAACATTGCTCTTATGGGATAAAAATCCAAGATGGCCGCCAGTACAGCAGACCCTTAAGGAGCCCCCAGCGCATCGGCGGCATTTATCATAGTCAGAATTGAAATCATCCAACCCAAAAACCTCCGAGAGGAAATTTTCAAGTCTCTATCGCAACTTCACATTTTCCCCCATCGCCCGGGTGTACCGAGACCATTTCGCATGGTCGGAAATGAGATCAGCGCTCCCAAAAAACCACGTGTTCCGACTTTTGCGCCTTTTAAAAAAAACTATGCACATTTAGATGCACTTTATGCACCCGTGATGCATTTCCGCTTTCCCCCGAAACTGGTCATATGTAGACTTTTTCCTGGTAGTTTTCTGAACACGATGCAGAAATCTGCATCCAAATCGGAGCTGTAGGCAAACATTTATTTATTCAGGTCGAAATCGTACAAGTTTGCCTGGTCAATGCCGCTCCTCACATTCTCTTTAACTTATTCATTGACACATTGCCTTCACCAAATTACAACTCACAACTCAAATATTTATCCGTTTGAACTCAGTTTTTTAAATTACTTACTATACCAAGGATGTTACCATTTAAAATATTTGTTATTAAAACACATTTCAACGGGTTAGTATTCGATCTTTGTGTAAAGGTTTAGTTATTTACCAAATACTTATCTGATTATATCTGCAATAGTGTTTTACGTTAATGAGGCCTTTTAATACATGTTACTCTTCTTTCTTTTATTACGCCATTCTCCTTTTCTTATTTCGCACCTATTTATTCGATATTGATCTATTCTTTTGCTGATTTTTAATATAAGCATACAAAATTAATGTTCCTTCGGAACGATCGAAAACCAAAGTAAATTAACCTGAATCAAACGCGCGTTTTACTATAAAAATGTATTTAGTTAAGTGTAAAGTCTACTGGATTGGTGTCCTCACTGTAAGCTTACCGTGCATGAAATAACTGTCACGTAAATTGCATGAGTTTGCTCTGTTTTTATTTTCCTTTTATTTATTTGTTGTATGGTTATAGGTAGTATGTTGTAGAAGGTAATATCCATATATTGTGTAAGAAACAAGGTCGGGGTGAAAACTATACAGGGACGTCCAGTCCAAACTCCTGTGTCTCCTGTCTCCTGATAAATGTATAGCTGGGGGAGGGGGGGATTTTCAATAGTAGGTTTATGATGAAAATTGAATCAACAACATAGTATTTACATCAAGGCCGTAGCCATGGGGAGGAGGTTAGTGGGTCAGAACCCTCCTCCCCCCCCCCCCAAATCCCGAAATTTAGTAGTAAAAATTAATACTTGGTTTAAAAAGTGAAAATTAAATTATAAAATAGACAACACAACAGAGAGTCCAGCAACATATTTTACATCATTGCGCTTTGCATGCATACTGATATTTAGATTTGCTTGATTAAACTACAACGTACAATACACATGGATGCAGTAGATTACAGCCTTACTCTCTTGTGAGCTTGATCTGGTCTATTAAATAAGAAAATTATGAAGGTTCAACAAATATACTTTACTCTAACAAAACACGCAATGCATTGTGCGTTGAAAATACTTTCAATAAGGGGGTTGGCGTGCGAAGCACGTAGTTCTCTGTGTATTGAAAATTATTCTAATACGGGGATTGGCGTGCGAAGCACGCAATGCTCAGTGTATTGAAAATACTCAAAATACGGGGTTTGGCGTGCAATGCACTGTGCGTCGGTCGCTTCTCATACTGTTCAGTGCCAGTCAAGCTCACATGTGCGTCCTTAGCAGTGAACGTGTTAAAAGGGTTTAAATTCAAATCTCCGGTTTGACCTGACCCCCCCCCCTCCCACGACCGAAACGTCTTCCTGGCTACGGCCTTGATATACATGTCTACTTTTTATTCAAATTAAATATCTAAAAAAAACACTTTTTAGTATTGAATACAACGGAATAATATAGTATATTTTTGCAATCTACAACTGCACCCCAAGAAATTAAGGGGTTGATCAAGCAAAAAACCTGACAAACCCAAAAAATGTTAAATTGAGATTATTGCACTATATTGTTTATTATAATTAATATAATCAGGGGTATGTGTAGATATAACACATTCTTCCGAAAGGTGACATGTCACATATAAAGATTTGTAGAGATCTAACCAGGGGTATACTTTGTATTTCTTACTTTTTCAGAGCAATGTTTCTATGTAAACAACATAATCTTAGTCATAGCCTCTTTGTTTCTATAACTTTAAATACTTTGTGATTAAGATTACTTGTTTTAAGTATTTCTAATAAATAGGTATTGTTCCACAGTTTAAAGTTGTTAACCTTGTTTTAGAAAAAAAAAATAAAAAAAAATACTAATTCGAAAATATCTTTTAATGTTATTTAAAGATAAATAAAGATTTTTTCTATTAATTTGTCCTTGTACTTTGTGTATTTAAAAAAATATGCAAGGTGCCCCATAAGTAAAAAACCAAACTTCAGGAAATGGTTCTATGGGTCAAAATAAAGCGAAACTAAATAATACATTTTTTCCAAAAAACGCTTCGTTACCCTGATATCCGCTTTCTTTTTTTTTAACAACATAATTTATATCAAGAGAACGGTTAGACATATTGTGTTCAAACTTCATATGAAGTTTAACATAAAAATTAAATATATTTAAAGAAAAATAAACGATTATATCAAACCTTGCTTTTCAAAATGGCGTCTGTTTCAAAATTTCAAACCTAAATTACTCAAAAACCGTTCAGTTAAAAAAAAATGACAAAACACCTTTTTCGTAGCCCGTTTAATAATTCCTTATCGGATGGCGGGACTGTCAAAACAATGGGATGAAGGATAACAGTTAAGTTATGTGTAATAACAGCGTACCCACCATGTTGTTGTGTTTACTGTGTTGGTATAGGATGCCGGGTTGCACAAACCAATTATTAGACGTAACTTAACTATTCTTCATCCGATTGTTTTGACAGTTACACCATCCGATAGGGTATTTAACGGGACACAAAAAAGTTATCTTCAAATTTGTTTCAGTAATTTAGGTTTGAAATTTTGAAACAGCCGCCATTTTGAAAATTATTATTTTATATAATTACTAGCTGACCCGTACGGCGTTGTCCGTGGTGGTTGGTATTTTCAGTCTTTTTAACATAAAAAAGACTGGAAGAAATCGTGATTTAATAACTGTGATCCTCCCAAACCCACCCTACAATTTCGATTTTTTTTAAACCCTTTCTTAACGAGCGCCTATGGCCCTAGAGGAAGCTACATACCAAATTTCATTCCAATCTGTTCGGTAATTTTGGAGAAATCGTGATTTAGTAATATTTACCCCCAAACCCCCCTAAAATTTCCAATTTTTTAAAACCCTATTTTAGTGAACACTTATGGCCCTAGAGGAAGCTACTTACCAAATTTCATTCCAATCCGTTCGGTAGTTTTGAAGAAATCGGTTTTCAATAACTTTGATTCCCTTAAACCCCACCTAAAATTTTGAATTTTTTCAAACCCTTTCATATTGAACACCTATGGCCCTAGAGAAAGCTACATACCAGATTTCATTTCAATCCGTTCGGTAGTTTTTGAGAAATCGTGATGAGTGAGTTAGTGAGCGAGTGAGTTAGTGGTATTTCTCTTATATATATGTAGATTATTTTTTATTAAAATAGATCATTGTTAGGTTAAACCCCATGCAAAGTTTGAACTCCATAGGTCTAACCGTTCTCTAGTTATAAATTATTTTGTATGCAAAACAAAATGGCGCATATTTTGAAAACAAATGGTTTTCGGAAAAACATTTATTCTCGATTTTCTCCTTATTTTGACCCACAGAAACATTTCCCGAAGTTTGGCTGTTTACTTATGGGACACCCTATACATATCATGTACAGGCCACGGAACTAATTAGTGTAATCTAAAATCTTTATCAAGGACGAGTTTGTTTTAATTTAAAAATAACCTTACGATTAATAAACTTGTTATTGAGTGAATACTGTGTATATACAAGTCAAGTGTATAACCCAGCATTGGTATTCGATATAAAAACACAAGCACCACACAATCGATATAATCCGCAAGTTTAAATGCATTATTTAGCTAGTATGTGTACCTAAGTTATACAAATGTAATTAATTCGACTTCCTATTCAAATTCTAATTGGAAAAGTTTTACATTTTTAACAGTATGACATATTTATATACACGAATAAGTTAATTTTTATATTAATCCCTGGAATTATGTAATTAAAGTTTCTTTCTCTACCAAACCATATTGGGTAACTTTAAATCAATATACAATGCTATTGCAATGTAAAATAGCTTTGAGCTTTGAAGACACTTGGTGATGGTTGGTTGCAGCAGTCAAGGAAGGTTCATGATGAGCCTCTATGAACTTCAGTAAGTACTTTTGTTCTGTTGCACGGCTTTTTCACTCTTTTGCATTGTGTTTCACTTGGTTTATTAAATTTATTATGTAAATATGTTTAGTTTTATTTGTTTACAATACGTCAAAAGGTTAGCGGTATTGTTTATTGCGATGACTGTTTGAAACGAATGATTCAAAGCAAATGCAAAATCGAGATTGTATAATGTTTCAGGGCGGGAAAATCTATTATTGTTAGGAATGTAAAATGTTAGGTGTTTTTATTTCGCAAGACTTATAACTCAAAACCTATAACTATATTTAAAAGTAAAGTAATAATGTTTAAAAAAAATCTCTTAATATAACTGATAGCTAAAAATTTAATCTAAATTATGTTTTCGAACTGTCCTGGCAGTTACCAACTGTCCGTATGTGTTTGTTTTATATATATAAAGGAATTTTAAAAAAAACGTTAAATACATAAACAAAACTGAACCAAATGTTAAATATTTAATAAATAATTAACAAGTTTTATGTAATATCTGTATAAATAAATATGTAAATGTTTGTTTGTTCAAAATCTTAAATCTCCGAAGTTCCTCTCCGAATTTTCTTTGAAATGTTGACACAAAGTTTCATTTAAATACACGCTTGTTTTTATATACTTTTTTGAAAAACAACGTCATTGTTAGACGTAAAAACAACAGAAACTATACTAATATTTTACGGCAATGGGAACGCCATACTAAATAATAAATATGTTTATTGTTGATACGGTAATCAGCTGTTTGACACGTGATTTCAAACTTTGAAGCAATTATTTGTATTTCTAACTTTTAGGTTGGGTTCTTATTAAAGCGTAGACCTGAACCTTGATGGTTCTCTTAACCTTTGTTATGACTGCTGTTATAAAATATCTGAAATAATTTGATTTGGACGTTTAACGTTATTTACCATCTTAGCTTTAGGGCTATTATTAATCCCGTTTTAATCAATAAATATTTTCTAAATCAAACCAAAAATGATAAGAACTGTCAATCGACTCCTATAAAAGCGTGTGTAAGTCCGTGTATATAACAGCTGATTTCACCCATCATCTGTAATTCTTGAACAAACACAGTATAGATTGTACTTTGGGATTATGCTTAAAAAAGTTGATTTTTTTTAAATAAGTGTTATAGAACTAATGTAAGCTATAATACGTAATAATATTTGTTTTGAGGTTATAAACTGTATATAAATACAACCTTTTATCATTAAAATATTCGATTATACAAATTTAAAGAAGGGATATTCCTTCGTTTAACTTTGGCAACATTCGTACATTTTCATTTAACAAATAAACATATTCCACTATTAATTTTTTCATTATAATACCGTATTAGTACTTCTAATCATTTGATCTATCGTTATGAAACAAAAAGCAATTATAAGATAATATTTGTATCTTTATTTAGATACATAATAATGTATATAAATACAAAATTTAACAAATAGGCCTACAGTTTTATAATTGTACACATTTACCGAGTTAAAAATCCCCGTCAGCATAGTTAGGTAGGCCTAGATAAAGTCTGTTGTTTTTAAAAACTTTTTTTGTATAAACTATGCATTTCTGATGTGTGTCTAATTAATCCGCCTGTGATTTTTCTCGAGGGTTTACTAGGGGTATACAATAATATTTAAGGTCCTCTGCAACTAACTCGTACACAAACTTTCACACAAAACCCTAAATGTCTATGTTTGCCATGTTTTAGAGTGATATAAAACTTGATTTTTCTAAAAGACACAATACAAATGTAAGTTTTTCGTGTGAAATAGTCGGTAGGTACTCAAACAGTTACTACTAAATTGGGTTTTTGCATGACCTAATAAATAATTCCTAAAAGTTTAGTGCATGGGGCTTCATTGTAATGTGCACGTTTTTATTAATAATAATAGGTATATACCAGTTATAAACTATTCAATTTAAAATAAATTAACAATTATTAAATTATTTAAATAAGTAAATAATTATAAATTTAATTCAATTATATCAGTTTTATATTTCCTTACAAAAGCAACATTGTTTTTTGATTATTACCTATACTAATATTATAAAGAGGTAAAATTTGTTTGTTTGTATGTAGGGGGTAATCTCTGGAACTACTGAACCGATTGAAAAACTAGTTTGACTAATAAGAAGCTACACTATCCCTGGGTAACATAGGATAGATTTAATTTTGATTTAAGGTTTGAAACAACCCCTAAAACAATAAATATGAATTGTTATATTTTCCTTAAAGCTAGAGATCTGACATTCTGTACATTTATTTCTCACAAGATACATAGTAAAAGTAAACTAGATTTGCATTTGGTCGCGTGCTGCTAAGGAGTGAAAATGTGATAACAACCCCTAAAACAATAAAAATTTATTATTATATTTTCCTCTTATATTTCTTACAACATACATAAAAAAGTATCATATATTGACATTTTTTCGCGTACTTGCTAAGTTGTGAAAATTTATTAACAACCCCTACAACAAATGTTGATTATTATACTTTCCTTAAAGCTAGAGAATAAAACCTTAATAAATAAATAAATTTCAAAATAAGAAACCACTATTTTACAACCTAATTAAAAAAATAAGACATACTATAATTTTTTAGTAGGACCTATTTATATAAAACTAGGGTAAACCCCTGCGTGCTCCGCACGTTAACCCCGTTGGTACCTTCTATACGCATAACCAAGTTATGTTGTCTTTATAATAAAGGAGTAGAATTAATAATAACCCAAAAGCTAAGACGGTAAATATTTTTAAATGTTCAAATCTAATTATTTCGTATATTGTATAACAGCAGTTATAAAAAGGTTAAAAGAACCAGCAAGGCTCAGGTCTACATTTAAAAAAAAAACCTAACCTAAAAGTTAGAAATACAGTACAAAGTTTGAAATTAACTGTTATGGAAATATTACAGCAAACAGCTGTTATATGTTATTTTATTCAATTGGTTGCTATGGTAATAAATGCAAATACATATGTTGATTTATCAGCTAGGCCTAATCTAAGAATTTTTTCCGACTAAATTTACAAATATTGAAATAAAAAATTGTTTTTATCGAAATGAATTATAGCCTATGCTTCTCAGGGATAGTGTAGCGTTTTATTAGTAAAACTATTTTTTCAATCAGTTCAGTAGTACGAGATATTACCCCCTACACACAAACAAACAAAAAAACAAACTTTACCTCTTTATAATATTAGTACAGATAACCAGTTTGCATTTGCTTCGACGCGAGTCACGTCAGGGGTTGGCAAGCGAATCGAGCAAGCCCTCTAATAATATTGAGTATAAAGGCTAATTTATATCTCCTTCTTCAAGTTCATTTAAGATCGTACCAGTTAGGTTGTTTTTAAGTTATCCAATTACAGAAATATGTTTAATTTGCTAATACAGTATGTTATAATTATTATAGTCTTTCCGCTCGGCCATGAAACCTGACTTCTCGGAACTCAACCCCCCCCCTCCCTACCCGCTCGCCGGGCCTGCCGGTGGCAAACAATGACTCACCTAGTGGAGGGGGCGTTGAGTTCCGAGAAGTCAGGTATCACGGCCGAGCGGAAAGACTATACAACAGTATACAGTAACTTTGGTTTACCCTTTTGCTTTTAGCATCTTCTCAAAGAATGCGCTAAGTAGAGTTGCCGTATTTGTTTCATTATGCCAACGCTAAGATAGTTCTCGGTTATAAAAAACTGGCTCTCTCTCCAAACATTTTCAACTGTTTTTAAATTATTTTAGTACGTAATGAAATGACTCCAACAAACACAGCTCCGTGTAAAGTTGTATTTCAGTTCTGTGTAAATACAGAACTAATTGGGTAAAATATTGACTAAGCACAGGAACACATTTCAAAGTAAATGCATCTTCCAAAACATTAACCAAACACATTAAATTAAGGCGACACTGGACGTAATAAATGTGTTTTAAAGCTGGTCGCAAAACTCGTAGATGTACAACAGCTATGATATTAACACGTTCACTGCCGCAAATTTCGTATTTCCTATGCTAGGAGGTGATCTTTTATTTTTTTTTATTTGTAGCCTGTGAGTAGAAATTACTTTATTTTTTACTTTTTAACCTTCCTACGTAATAATCACTGATATTTTAAAGCGTTTGCACATGCGCGTCCATAGCACAGAGGCTTAAAATTGGTGTGCAAAGAACGCAATGCTCCGAGTATTGAAAAGCCTCCCAATACGGAGGTTGGCGTGCGAAGCACGCATTGCACTGTGTATTGAGAATATTTCCAATACGGAGGTTGGCGTGCGAAGCACGCAATGCATTGTGTATTGTAAATTCTCCTAATACGGGGGTTGGCGTGTGAAGCACGCATTGCACTTTGTATTGAAAATTCTCCCAACAATGGGGTTGGCGTGCGCAGCACGCAATGCATGTGTATTGTAAATACTCTCAAGACGGGGGTTGGCGTGCGAAGCACGCAATACATTGTGCATTGAACATATTCCCAATATGCGCAATGGCGTGAGAAGCACGCATTGCACTGTGTATTGAAAATAATTCCAATACTTGGGTGGAATGCATTGTGTATTGTAAATTCTTTCAATACGGGGGTTGGCGTGCGAAGCACGCATTGCACTTTGTATTGAAAATTCTCCCAACACGGGGGTTGGCGTGCGCAGCACGCAATGCATCTGTATTGTAAATACCCTCAAGACAGGAGTTGGCGTGCGAAGCACGCAATTCATTGTGCATTGAAAATACCCCCAATATACGGAATGGCGTGCGAAGCACGCAATGCACTGTGTATTGAAGATACCCGCAATATACGGAATGGCGTGCGAAGCACGCAATACTTTGCATATTGAGGATACTCCCAATATGCGGAATGGCGTGCAAAGCATTTTCCAGCTATTCAGCACCGTCTTTTTTTTTGTGTGTTTAACGTCCTACTGTTAATGAATAGACCTATTTCCCAAATTGTTTTTTGAAACCCTAAAACATAGGCCTATAAACTTAATTTTGGAAATTTGCTCAACTCACGTCAGTGGTTCAGCAGCGTGGTCGAATTATTATTGCAGTTTAATGAACACGACATTTTATTTAGTTGTTTGGTTGATGTTTTTTGTTCGGGGTTTCATTTAGAAATTGCGTGTTATTTATGTATTTTGTGCGTGTTTTTAATTTTTATTGAGTGAATAAAGGTTTAGTAAGTTTTAACGCACTCTTATTGCCTGAATGAGTTTTCTCATTTTTACTTCAAAGCAATTTGTATACAGACTAAACAAATATTTAAGTTTAAAGGAAAAAAACACATAAATGATTTTCTCAAAATTAACATGAATCGTGGCTTTGATAGTTCTAGTTGCAGTAAGCAATAGCTCAAATTAATTTTATTTGTCATTGCCCATGCACTTCTATTGCTTTTAGATTGAATGCATGCATGTAGTGGTTCCT
>JAGFPH010006061.1:64980-85239 GCA_018207615.1 Philaenus spumarius | reverse complement strand
ACTTATTTCTTTATTAAAACACCAAACGTAACTAAAACATTATTTTTGTGCTGTAACTAACCGTTCTGAAAATGTTATCACCAGTTTCTGCATTCTTTGTGTTTCTATAAAGACAATATAAATTATCTAATGATTTTAAGATCTGCATTTTCCATGACAGTACATAAATCTCAAGGCCAAACATTAGAATTTGTCGGTGTGGACTTACGATCGTCAGTTTTCATGCTCGGCATGTTATATGTAGCATTTTCCAGAGTTAAGCGATCAACTAGGTTAAAAGTACGCCTTTCAAATGAAAATCCTCGACATACTAGCAATATAGTATGGAAATAAGTATTTGGTTAAGATACGATTTAGTCATGATAAAACAGAGTGTATTCAAATATATACGTAGTGATAGATCAACTGTAAATGATTACAATAATATAGCAGATATTATATTCTAATAAAATGTTAAACTAATCGATCTCATGTTGTTTTTAAATTTAAATAAACAGTTCATATGAACTCAAGATCGAAAGATGCTCATATTTATTCAGTTTGTGATTCGTATTTTCATACATTTTCCTAGAAAAAATAAAATAAATATACTGAGCGATGCTCGGTCACCCAGGTACTGTAAATATTTAAACATTACGATTTGCAGTTGAAATATTTTACTAGGCATGTAATATTGGAATACAAGTTTCTTTCAAGTCATAGAAATATTACTTCGGCTTGCATTAAAATGCCAAAGTACTGAAATCATGCTGTAATTTGTTGTGTGTCTGTTGATAGACATTAACACGATATATGCACTCACAGACGTCGTAGAAAACTTCTGCTGGTGCCAAAATCTTCGAAATTTTATTGCGGAGAGTTGAAAAGCCGTTAGGATTTCCAGCGTGAGTCGTAGCGCGTCGGGGTCGACATTTTGAAAATTTAGGTGTGGGGTATCGTTTTTTATGTTTTTGGGTTCGGAAAAACTGATTTGGACAGTTAAAGAATTTTAGCTCGTATCATTTTTGGGGTAAATGTTTTTGAAATACAATGTGGGTTAGCGTTGAATAATATTTTTGAATAGTGGAAACCCTATTTATACAATTAGAGTCGTAGCACAGCGGGACACCTTTTTTGGGTCAACATTTTTAAAATACAATGTAGGGTACCGATTTCAAGTTAGGCCTATGAGCTAAGTCGCGAAAAAGTGTGTATTCAATCGCCGGTTAAAATTATTTCCATCTCGATTGGTAGCTCTTTTCATTTTTCTGAAACCAAGTTATTCCACTCCTAATTTAATTATACTGTTATTAGCCTTATGACAAATTACTTTCGTTTACCAACAATATTTCCCAACGTGACGTCATCTTTCCTCTAATCAATTCATGCAGAAAGAAATTACAGTCATAATTATCAATTAATATTCCCATTTAAAAATAATAATTCATGCCTGGCATGAGGTGTTAGCTTATATATTACACACTTGGAATTCTAATTCCTTGAAATGTTTGATATTCAACCAGACTCTGGAGAAAATAACGCCGGTTACTTGTTATGAGGCGGAGGTTCTCTACGTGAATCAGTTACGGGAGTATATAGAATATAGTTAATTTGAAACTTCACATTATTATATCATTCTACGATTCTCAAAGAATGAAGGTAGGGAATAATTTTTCGTACACCCAACGCGCACTCTGCCTGGTTTTTGGTGCTACACAGTTATATTTAGGACGAACTATATTTTTTTTACCTAACCAGCGGGAAACAACAAAACGTGTACTTTTAAATAAAAAACAAAAAACCAGTCGTGGGACTGCTGACAGAAGAGAAAACTGTCAAAAATATAAACAATTTTGTTAGTTATTTTAAATTTTTATAGACTTGAATTCTAAAACTGACAAAATAAAAGTGACACAATTAACAAAATGAGGAAGCACAATGTCCATTTCAGAGGTATTATCAAGTTAACTATTTTAAAACAACTTGCGAAATGAGGAAGCACTATGTCCAATTCAGAAGTATTACCAAGTAAACTATTTTAACACAATATATTAGATGAGGAAGCACAATGTCCACTTCAGAGGGATTAACAAGTAAACCATTTTAACACAATGTATGAAATGAGGAAGCAGAATGTCCATTTCAGAGGGATTAACAAGTAAACCATTTTAACACAATTTATGAAATGAGGAAGCAGAATGTCCATTTCAGAGGCATTATTACCAAGTAAAACACAGTTTATGGAATGAGGAAGCACAATGCTCATTTCAGAGTTATTACCAAGTAAACTATTTTACCGCAACTTACGAAATGAGAAAACACAAGTAAACTATTTTAATATTATTATTTATAATTTTTATACTTGCCTTAGCAATCCTTTTATAGTCTTATATTTTACAGCTGTTTCACCTTTTTATTTTCAGGCATCATCAGAACGAGTAGTTACACTTATTAACATATTAAAATGATATTTAACATACATAAACGAATAAAAACATAATAAATAATCACATAAAACAACACTTGTTGAAACATTTAAAACACTGTAAAAGAATATGTTGAGACTGGCAACGTGGGGAAGAAATCTTATCTATTAAATCAAATATTAAGTTTGCCTGGATCTGAGTTTGGTCATTTTATAATAATGTATCTTTGTCCTTTTTGCAACTGTTATATATATGGTAGGCTTCCAGAGTGTTCAATTTATGCCCCTTACTGCAACAATTCAAAATTTCCATATTATTTTGTTTCTATATCTGTATAAGAATGATCCTCATTAATCAATGTTCAGCGAAATTCGATTTTGCAGCGTTTAGTCTCGAACTGGAAGGAATGTGTTCCTTAAATCTCGTTCGGAAAGGTCGTCCCGTCTGTCCAATGTAATTTTTAGGACAGTCATTACAATGAATCCTGTATATTGTAAATTAAACATTTACACAATAAATTTAGGTTAGGCCTATACTGATGAACCATTATTTTATTTTTATTGGATATATTTACAATGAATGGACATTTAACTTTGTTTGAAATATTAACTTTGAGGTTATAATTAATTCTACACCTTTATTATAATAACATTAAACGTATGTAAGCAGTATATACTTGTATCAAAATATAAAATTATATTAACTTACTTTTCTATGTTTGTATTACACATAATTTCCATTTCTTGAATCTACATTACAAAATTGCAATAGTAGATAATTTAACTCACTTTTAATTGTTAATACCAGCGATTGACGACACTATCCGAACTACGCCGGACGGAACCGAACGTCTCCTAACATAAATTGATGAACCAAAACACACGTTCTTGAATTTATATTACCATAGCAACCAATTCGATAACGGTTTTTCGTTACGCGTTACATTTCATATTTGTCAACTCCTACCGCGAACCGCGTAAAGAAACTTTGTTCTAAAAATTCTCTAATGTAGAAAAATACTTTGCATACGATATCGATGCTTCTTTTGATTACATTATATTTATTTAATAAATTGAATACAAATTTTTACGTTTAAATATTACCGTTACAACCTAAACAGGCCAACGGTGATCAGTAGATAATTCCTAATTCAATATAGCTTTAATATTCCAAACGGCTGCATTGAGGGGTGTTTTATTTCTATTTAAATAGCTAATACAGTAGGCTACAAAGAATTTAATTCACCCTCCCTCACCCTACAACCCCTCTGCGTTCAGAGACTTCAATATCAGTTGTAAATATATAATTAAACTGTTTCCTTTAGGGTTAGAATCAAGGGTTTAGTTCTAACCCCTCAATGTAGTCTAAACAATCTCTACTGGGGATTCGTTTTTTTTAAATCGGGTTAGCGTTATCGAATAAATTGAATACATAAGATATGATTTTGTTTCGGGATTTGATTTAAAGTCTTTTTGTGAATGTTTTTACCTTAGTTTGTTAATTTATTATTGAAATCATTAATTTGTGAAGACTAAATGTACAACGTGTGTTTAAAATTAAAATTTTATATGAACTTGTAATATCAACTTCTATAAAAGCCATTATAAGTATGTACGTAATTGTAAGCAGGCCTACGTACAAAATAATACAGTGCATGACCATAGTCGTGTGATATAAGTATTATTTTAAAGACAAATATTATGTTATTAACGGGCCCCCGATGTAATATAACAGCTGATTTCGCTCATCATCTGTTCAAAACCTATCAACTCCTATAAAAGCGAGTGTGCGTAAGAGCATACGTCGAGTAACATTTTAAAGAAGAAACATTATAACCTAATAATATAACAGCTGATTTCACTCATCATCGGAATACGCAAACAAAACCTAGCGTAGATTAAACTTTGGGGTTATGTTTACAACTTCAATCAATAATATTATACTACTGAACCGATTGTAAAAATAGTTTTACTAATAAAAAGCTACACTATCCCTGAGGCTATAATTCATTTTGATAAATAAGTTTTTTATTTCAATAGTTTTTAAAACTTTAGTCGGAAAAAATTCTTAGGTTAGGCCTAGACTGATTAACCAAAACATATTTCTTGAATGTATTTACATTCATTACCCAATTAACCAATAATTGAATAAAAATTACAGATAAAATAGCTGTTTGTCCTAATATTTCCATTAACAGCTGATTTCAAACTTTGAAGCAATTATTTCCAATTCTACCTTTTTGGTTAGGGTTTTATTCAAGTGTATACCTGAGCGTTGCTGGTTCTTTTAACCTTTATCATAACTGCTATTATAAAAATTCTCCCTAAAAAACACTTCGCATTAAAAAAAGAACGACATGAAAGCTCTTAAAAAAAGAATGATATCATAAATAGGTCGCCAATATTAAGTATATAAATGTACGAGTAACTTAATGATAAACTAATAATATTCTTTAAAACAATTTACAGGGTGTATCAGGAAAAAACGGAAAGAATTGCAGGACGTGTTCTACTAGTGAAAATAATAAAAAAAGTTCCTATAAACATAGGTCCGAAAACGCTTCGTTTTCCAGATATCCGCCATTTTGTTTTTTGTTAAAAATAATTCATATCTAGAGAACGGTTTTATTGATTGAGTTCAAACTTGGCATGAAGTTTAACCTAACAATGATATAGCTCAAGAAAAATAAACGATTAAATCCAATCATGCGATTCAAAATTGTGGCTGTTTGAAAATTTCAAATCTAAATTACTCTAAAACCGTACATTTTAACGAAAAATGTCAAGACACCTTTTTTGTAGCTCTTTTGATTCCCTATCGGATGGTGTAACTAACAAAACAATCGGATGAAGGATAATAGTTAAGTTAAAAGGTAATGACAACAAATGTCCATACAATATTGTAGTATTTACTGTGTTGGTATAGGATGCCGGGTTGAACAAACCAATTAGTACACATAACTTAACTGTTATCCTTCATCTGATTGTTTTGACAGTTACACTATCCGATAGGGAATCAAAAGGGCTACAAAAAAGGTGTCTTGACATTTTTCGATAAAATGTACGGTTTTTTAGTAATTTAGGTTTGAAATTTTCAAACAGCCGCCATTTTGAAAAGCATGATTGGATTTAATCGTTTGTTTTTCTTGAGGTATATCATTGTTAGGTTAAACTTCATGCCAAGTTTGAACTCAATCGTACAACCGTTCTCTAGATATGAATTATTTTGTACAAAAAACAAAATGGCGGATATCTGGAAAACGAAGCGTTTTCGGACCTATGTTTATAGGAACTTTTTTCATTATTTTCACCAGTAGAACACGTCCTGCAATTCTTTCCGTTTCTTCCTGATACACCCTGTATATAAGGAGATTAAAATTTAAACGAAGAATTTTTGTGCTACAATCAATCACATTTACTCATGGAATAAAAATATGAGTTTAAACAAAATATAAATTAAACTTTTAAAAGAAAATATAGTAGCCTATTCAATTTGGTGCTTTCCTCATTTTCTCTTAGTACATTAAAATTGGTTTGCTGCTTTCCTTTTCTCATTTTACCTCCAAGATTATACCCATTGGCGTTGAGTATCTTGAAAAATTAATCGGTACAAAACAAACTTAACGCGAAAATTTTTTAGACTATTGACAAAACCAAAACCATTTAATAATTGAATCATAAATAACAGAGGAAACTAAAATTTAACGGTCGAATGTAAGGCTTTTTATTACAATTGCATTAAAGGAGACCACTTTCAATATCCGGATAGGATTACATTCAACCACTAAATTTTAAAATTGTTGTATATCTCCCCCACCCACAGTTAAAACCACAAGTAAATCGTAATGAAATTTCAAATTTTATTTTAAGGGTCGGCTTAGTAAAACAGAAAGCAACCTGCGACTCCAGCGCTTCACCCTATAGCGGCGGTAGGTTACGCGGACATTGCTCATCCTAAATCCATTTAAAACCCGCGATTGTTCAAATAGCTTTTTTTAAAAAATACCAAACTCTTGGGGTCGAAATTCTTCGTGCAATTGGCTTGGTAATTTTTCGCTATAATTAATAGTGACAACGTAAAAAATATTAAAAATCAATGTTTTAAATTGTTAATAAATATTAAACAAAATAGTTTTCTTAGTTTTGAAAAAGCCATTTGCATGCATCTTGACCATAGCTTTAAAATGACATATCGTTCATAACTACCCGATAAAAAATAATTCGACCACGCAGCTGAACCGCTGACGTGAGTTTAGCAATTTTCCAAAATTAAGTTTATATGCCTATGTTTTAGGGTTTCAACCAACAATTTTTGAAATAGGTCTATTCACGACGGTGCTGAATAGCTGCAAAATGGTTCGCACGCCATTCTGCATATTGGGATTATCTTCAATACACAAAGCATTGAGTGCTTCGCACGCTAACCCCACGGTAAAATCCACCACATGGGTATGAACCGGGGGTACTTTTATTGTATTTTACATTTTGATCGATTTTGGGGAAACCAAGCGAGCTATAAGGTCGCGTAAAAAATCAAAATGTGCAGAATAACATGCTACATTTATATTTGTAGAAAATCCTCTAAAACATTCATTCTCGTAGGAAAAATCTCAAAAATACTTCCGGTCAAAAAACGTGCTTCCGGTTGTTGGATTTTTTTTGCTAACGAACTGGTCCGAGCGACGTACACAACCAACATGTGTACCAAATTTGAACCAAATCGGACTTAAAATGCGGCCGCTATAGTGCCAACATATATATACATATGATTTTTAATGACACTCCAAAACGTGTTCTGGGGACCATGATCGGTGCTCATTTGCTACTACCGACCTTGGGTCTTACCATAAGGGCCACTGCAATAGCTCATTTTTCCTATGGAAATTCGCTAATAAAGGAAAAATTTGGATTTTAATTTAACATTGGTGTTATGGAGTGTCAGCCAACATGGCCGACAAGCTAGAGCCGACCTTAACTCCACAAATAAGCAATTACAGTAATGCCAGTTTAAATTCCATACAAGGTTCAATCATTATCAGCTGATAGAACAGTACTAGTTAATTAGTTGCCAACAATAATATGAAATCAATTCGACTTCATCAGTCACTGATTAATACTGTTCAAGTCAATTGAATAACTAAAAATATCTATAATTGCTAATTACTTGCTCTATTCTCTGTTAAGCCTTTAAATAAAATTATAAACAAGAAAATCATAAATATAACGGCATTTGTGGTAAGTGTTGCAATTTTTGTTTCGCTACTTAGAATGACTTGGAATTTTTGTAAATTCTGTTCACTACTAGGCTAGGATAACATTACTTTTTCGCTTACAGTTTTGATATATTTTAAACTTGAATTCCAAGCATCGTAAAACATAGACCTTATAAATCGAGTAAAAGTCTGTAAATGGGTTAGTAAAGGATTCATGTACCGGGTGTCCCACGAAGAGGTCCCTATTTTTGAATTAATATATTAGATGCACCGAACACTCTACAAACCTGAAACTCAACAGTCCTAACATACACATAATGTAAAAGAAATACACCTGAGTATCAGTTAATTCTGACACATTAGGTCAAAATGGCGGGATATCAAATAAATAGTACCTTTTCGTTAAAATAGTTTTATTTGCTTAAGTGTTACAACATAATTATTGAATTTTAACGATGTTACTATGCTCTAAACAACGTTAGGGAAGTTCCTCTTCGATCAACCTCATTAGTTCATCGTCTGTCGCAAAGTTATGACAATAAACCTTCTCCTTCAAAAAGCCCCACAGAAAAAAGGCACAAACAGTCAAGTCTGGAGACCTTGGGGGCCAGTCCATGCAGCTGCTGCAACGACCTATCCAACGGTTAGGAAGATTTTGGTCCAAAACTGCTTTGGCCACATTAGCATAATGCGGAGGAGCTCCATCCTGTTGGAAAAAAACGTCTTTCATCTCAGGCTGAGAAAGATGAGGAACTATGTGATTGCTTAAAACTGATGCATACCTTTCTCCAGTCATTGTTTGTCGGGATATGTCATACGACAAAACACCATCCTTGGTAACAGCAGCCCAAACTGTTATACCTTACTTATAAGGTATACCTTACAGTTATACCCAAACTGTGATTTTAATTTCTCTTCTTGTAAGATATGTGGATTATTTGTGTTATAGTTATGACAATTATGCCTGTTTACAGTTCCTGTTCGATAAAATGTCGCTTCATCTGAAAACACGATTCCTTTATACCATTTGCTATCTACGTCAGTCTTTTCAATTATTTTCGAACAAAATTCCAATCGTCTGTCAGGATCATCTTCAAGCAGTCCGTGAACTAAATGAGTTTTATAATGTTTGATTTTGTTCTTTTTGGCATACCTTTGGACAGATGACTTCGGTATCCCTGTAGCAGATTCCACCTTTCTTACTGAATTAGGCGTATTTGGAGATTCCATGAAAGCAGCACTTACGATTTCTTCATTTTCTATGTTGGAGGATCTATGGTATTTTTTTTGTATTCACCCCGTTTCTAGTAGGATAGTCTTCCACTTACGAATAGATTTCCTTGACGGTGGAATTACACCTGGGTACCTTTCCCTAAAACACCTTATTGCTTCATAATCATTTTCAAAGGCAATAGGGCAGGAACAACAATTCACTTTTTGCTCAGTTGAAAACGGCATGGTACATAAGACACTTTACAATGCAACTTAATAACAAATGCCAATGTTTATTACCAAATATGTTCATTGTTGTGGATACACGCAGTCAGCTGATAGATTTAAAATAGTCTAAACAGCTGTAGCTGTTCCTATTCTAAATAAAAGTAGGTTTACCCTTAAAATACGATTACTGATTTTGTTGTTTTTTTGTTTTTCCGTCATTTTGTTTGGATTAGTCAGAATTAACTGATACTCAGGGGTATTTCTTTTACATATGTGTTAGTCACGACTGTAGAATTTCAAGTCTGTAGCGCGCTCTATACGTCTGTCATATCAATTCAAATATAGGGACCTCTTCGTGGGACACCCGGTACATCATAGTGCACTGCTAATAATACAAGGATTCTCTGTTTGGAATTATAATTAAATAGAGGGCTCCGCCCCCTGCTCGGTTTGCTCGCCAACCCCCGCCGTGACTCGCGTCGAAGCCAATTCAAACTAGTTATTTCATATAAATAGGGAATACTATTACATTCTAATATGGCTTATTTATTTTAATTAGGATGTAAAATGGTAATTTCTTATTTTAAATTCCTTAATTTATTAAGGGTTTATTCTCTACCTTTAACAGTATAACACAGTATAACAATCAACACTTTCACTACATATTCACCTCTTAGCAGGACGGGATAAAATGTAAATCTATGATACTTTTTACTTTCTCCCCCTATACCATAGTATATGGAGAACGTATTGTATTCGTCAAAATTTTCGAATTTGAATGTTTAGTGGAATTTTCTGTTTTGCTGCTCTCTGAACCCCCAAAAAATGTTTAGTGGAAGTATCTGTGTTGGTGCTCTCTCCAAAAATATTTTTAGTGGAATTATTGGTTTTGAACCCAAAAAAATGTTTTTTGGTGATGTATGTCCGTGTGTCTGTAAGGATGTGTACAGAGCTGGATACCATACCAACGGTCCGATTTTGATGACATTTTTTATGTAGGTGTAGTTCTGGAATATCTCCAGGCTTATTTTTAATTTTTTCAAATTTTTTATTTTTAAGGGGTTTTAACCCCCAAATATAGCCAAAAAACGAGAAAAATCAAGATTTCTAAAAAAACAGCTGTAACGGTTTTGATAAAATTTGGCTTATTTGTAGCCCTTAATGTACCCTACCACATGCAAAAAACTACATCTTTCTAAAAGTTCTCGTTTAGGTAATAATAATAATAATAATAACTGATTTTTAGTGGTTTTTGTCCAAAAGGGGGTTGTTTTTCAAAATGTTTAAAACCTTTTTCGTGCATCTATACTGGCCTAATTGTCATGTTTGGTTCAAATTTGTTCGAAACCAATCGAATAGTTTAAATAAAAATAATATAATATTGATGTGTGTTACGTGCATCTAATATGTTTCATGGTAACATTATCCTGCTATTGCAATTCCAAATAGCCACCTCTTATGCTACTCTCTTGGGAAGGTATAAAGTTTCAACTGGGAGAAAGTATGTGGCAGTTATCTGGTACCGTTGTTTATTTTATGTATGTTGTAAGAAATAAATGTAAAAATTTTCAGCTCACTAACTTTAAGGAAAATATAGCAATTAGTTTTTATTGTTTTAGGGGTTGTTATAACATTTTAACCCCTTAGCAGCACGCGAAAAAATGCAAATCTGCTTTACTTTTTCTATGTATCTATGTACAAAATTATCTATTAGCCTTTTATTTTGTTCTACTGAACGGTCTATATCACGTCTATTGAATTTGTGACCAACTGTAACGAGGGCATTGTACCTTCCAACATGTTCTGCTACAATTATGACCGCAGGCGCGTTTATGCAATGTTGATACACACTGTCAGTGTGTGTTTTGCATACTCAGCGCCGTTAGTTACAACATGTAAGCGTGACACTCGCAATAAAACAAGACTTATTTTGTAATTGTAAACCGATTTAAGGGTCTGCTCCAGTAAACGAGAAATCCACGGGAACGCAAGCGCCTCTCACTATATCCCTATCTAATCAGTGCAATTTCTTGCGCTGACATTGCCTTATTTCAAACCATTTTATAAGTCTATCTTTTGTAATTGAGTGTTGAAAAAAAAAACTGAATATTCTTTATAAAATTTCGGATCCTTCTTGCAAATTATTTTTCGTTATTAATTTCTTATTGTGTTAGGAAAAAAAATTCAAACTTTGTTCTTACAAAATGTCAAAATCAAAATTATTTTTATAAAAATGTAAATTGCAAGACGGATGCGTATTGTGACTGTGCTTAAAATTAGGCCTTGCAAACAATTTTATGATAAAAAATAAACGAAATAAATGGTTTGAAATTTAACATTGCTCTTATGGGATACAAATCCAAGATGGCTGCCACTACAGCAGACCCTTAAATGATACAAACACTAAATGTTTGCCCAATATAATCTCAATACACTAATGAAAATCATATAAAAATTGGTTCGGCCATTAATGTGCACAAATATACAAAACTATGTTTAATATTTTTGTATATATTGTATCTAGCTTACCCGATCCGGCTTTGCACGAATAGACAAATCAAAGTTAAATGTTACTAACAAAAAATATATATCAGTAAATATATTACACTATGTATTTCTTATGGGAAATTTTAGTAACTTTGGCCCCAAAAAACACCCACTAAAATTTAGAATTTTTTCTTAGCGAACATCTAGGACCCTAGAGTAAGCTACATACCAAATTTCATTCCAATCCGTTCGGTGTTTTTTTTTAGTAACTTTGACCCCCAAACCCCCCTAAAATTTCGAATTTTTGAAAACCTTTCTTAGCGAGCATCTAGGGTCCTAGAAGAATCTACATACCAAATTTCGTTTAAATTCATTCGGTAGTTTTGGAGAAATCGTGATTTAGTAACTTTGACCCCCCCCCCCCAAACCCCCTTTAAAATTTCGAATTTTCGGAAACCCTTTCTTAGTGCGCGTCTAGAGCCTATAATGAGTATTAGTGCCAAATTTCATGTTTGTAGGCCTCGTGGTTTTGGAGAAATTGTGATGAGTCAATGAGTCAATGAGTCAATGGTATTCGGCTTTTATAAGTATAGATATATGTAGATTGATTACTGGTTAAACTGTCTAAAAATACGATTGTACAATTTTATGAAATTATGTAAAATTTTGTGAAAAATCAAAATTTTGACTAAATCCAAATTTATGCTAAATTTTTTAGTTTAGTTTGAGCAATTTTAACAATAAAAAGTTAAACTAAAGTCGTGTGGGATATACAGGGTGCCTTTTTTACTTTCTCACTATACTACAGTATAAAGAAAGTGTAGTGATCGCAAAAAAATCAATGTTGACATTTTTGTAAAAATATCCATTTTTGGACCCCCTAAGTTCAAAAAAGTGGTTTTTACAAAATGTCTGTATATATACAAAGCTAGAGAAAAAACTATCTATTTCGAACAAATTGCACCAGACATGTCAATTAAGCCTTTAAAGATGCACGAAAAAAGTGTTGAAAAATTTTGAAAAACAACCCCTTTTTTTTCGAAAGACCCCCCAAAAATCAGTTATTATTTTTTTATAAAAAAACGGCTCTAACGATTTTGATAACATTTGGCTTATTTGTAGACCCTACCATATGCAAGAAAAAGCATCTTTCTAAAATTTCTCGTTTACCTAATAATAATAACTGATTTTAGGGAGTTTTTGGCCGAAAGGGGGTTGTTTTTAAAATTGTTTCAAAAAATTTTTTCTCGCATCTATACAGGCCTAATTGACGAGTTTGGTGCAAATTTGTTCGAAATTGATGGAATAGTTTTTTCTCTAGCTAATAATAATATTTACTAGTTAATCTCCTACTTTTATATCACCTCTCCTACCCCTCCTACAATAATGAAGTCACAGTGAATCAGTTTAACAATTTAAAACATTTTGTGAGAAAGTATATACCGGTTCCTGGTAACGTGTATTTAAATGGGCCACCAATGGTATCAAGTTAACTGTAAATCTGACAGCGAACTTTAAATGGAGAACCTTTCCTTGTTTTTGGAGAAATGATAAAATATTTAGTTAAAAACTTACAAATGGCCACCATTTTTCCAATGTGACTGTCAACTTTCGAATTTCTAACGAAATATTCTGTATTTTATGATGATTATATATTTTTAATGATTTTGGATTTTAATAGTTATTTTAAGACTTTTTTTAGTTTTTTTCATACGACTAACAGTTTAAAAGTTACAACGGTAAAAAGTTTTAAAAATACCTTAGGGCACTCCGAATGTCTATCTTCGACAATGTTAGCTATAATACACATAACTTAAGTTGTAATTAAAATAGGCTCATCTTTTTTTTTTATTTTCTAAATTGTACCTTATTCTAGTTCCGTACACAAGAAAAAAAAAAAATATAAAATTAAAATTTGTGATTTAAAAAAAACTTTAAAAAATGTTTTTAATGTTATTATTATTATATAACTTTTTTATTTGTTGAAATATTAAAAAAATCCCGTTTAGGAACTAAATAATTGTGTTATAGACATGTGGTAGAAATTTGGTAAAGATATCTTAGATAGTTTTCCAGAGATGTGTATTATAAATAACAAAAACGTGATTTTCGCGAAAGGAGCAAAACGTAAAAGCCAAAATTTCAAAGTTTCATAAGTAGCCTACCGTTTGCTAATGGCCTCCTGGACAGTATATGGGGTTGTCTGGGTCTTCTTCAGTAGCATATATGTCTTCCAGCTTCCTCTTCACTAAAGTTCTTTAACATAACTTACTGTACAATAATGAACACTATAAAAGTGTTTGTAGTACAGCGAATTCATGTGGCCTCTAAAGCATTTATTTCCATGGTAACGCTTACATTTTTTTTTCGGACATAAAGATAATTATAACCATATCATGTTGTATATTTTTGGAAAGAGGAAGAACAGGAGAATAATAAATCATAAATAACTAAAAATCGATCAACATTTTTTTTTCCATTTGGAGTGCCCTTAAACTGAACGGAAGATATTTTGGTGTGGATACATATTTTTCAATTTCTCAATAAATAAGAAAAGTTTTCCTATTTAAAGTTTGGGGTCTGAATTATAGTTTATAAGATACCAATCGCGGTATTTAAATCGTAGTATCTAAATCGGGGTTCATTAAAAAAAGACACCATATATATATAAAACAAAGTAAATAGCCTATATGTACTAGTATAACATGCTAGTAACGCTGCATAACATGCATGTTACATGCTTCTTAACGCTGTATAACATGCATAGGAAGAAAAGAGGCTAACAAAAAGAATGCAAAGGCACTCCACAAAGTAAATGAATAATTGGTGTGGATCAAGGTAGTTGAAAATATTGGTTTGAAATTCTGTTTCTGCTACACTTACGTATGTGTTTATTTGTTTTTTTTTTTATAACACCGTTGTTGGCTAATATTGTGTAGTTAAACATGTAATTTGCTGACCAGTCAATATGACCAATACGCAATTCCACGACTCACAAACTGGGAAGACATTAAACTGTGAAAGAAGTCAGTAATTTACTGGAACGGTATTACACAAAGTTCCCACGAGAGTACGCTGTCGTTCAGTACAAACAGATGATATCCCCTGGTGGCAGTTCTCTGAACTTATTGGTTTTGTACCTTGATGTATAAAATGCAAGTAGTAGTTCACCGGTCTACAATATTTTTTTACAAATTCTACTAAAGGGTAAAAAATACTAAATACTGTAAATGCAACTGTAATCCATACAATATTATTCAAGTTGTATGGCGATTTATGAAATGATGAAGCACAATATCCATTTCAGAGGTACAGTATTACCAAGTAAACTATTTTAAAACAACTTACGAAATGAGAAAGCATAATTTCTAATTCAGATGTATTGTCAAGTAAACTATTTTAACACACCTTACGAAATGAAGAAGCACGATGTAGATTTCAGAGTTATTACCAAGTGAACTATATACTCTGCTATCGCATGTGTGTACTATATCTATACTATTACAGGGTGTCCCCGAACTCTCTGGACCCCTTTTGTGGATATTTTCCTGGAATCCAGACAAACATATTTCACAATATAAACATAGATTAGGGGAGACCCCTGCGTGCTCCGCACGCCAACCCCCACCCCCAACTTCCTGTTGGAACCCGGTGTGCGCCGTTGGAACCCGTTGTATACTGTATAGTCAGCAAGGCTCAGGTCTACACTTTAATAAAAACCTAACCTAAAAATTAGAAATACTAATAATTGATTTAAAATTTGAAATAAACTGTTAATGAAAATATTACAGACTACAGCTGATTACTGAATCAACAATAAACATTATTTATTTATTTTGGTTCAGCGTAGGCCTAACTTAAAATATATAGATAGTTGTTGCCCGTCTATACTCTGTGGATACAGCTCCATTCGTGGTGAGTGGAGCGCTAGGCAGATGGTGCGAAACATGTATAAAATGTACTTTTTAAAATGCTATTTCCTTCCAACTATTTTTCTTATAGCAAGGTTAAAGAAGAAAAAAATGGATTCGACAATCAGTAAATTTAACTAATATTTTATACACATAATCTAATTTTTTGGGATATCAATACAGATAGGAAAGAAAGGAGAAAAAACCATTACCTTGCATAAATAATACTGTTGCCAACAACCATGAAATATATTGCAATTAAAACTGTAGGCCTATTTGTAAAATGTTGTATTTATGTTCGCCTTAATTTATTATATATCAAGATAACGATACAAATGTTATCTTTTAATTCGTTTTTATTTCATATTGATTATCAAATGATTTAGAAGTTATTAATATTATAGTAAAGAAATTAATACTCGAATATATTTATATGTTATACGAACATGTACGTATATTTCCGAAGTTTAACGAATTGGTATCTTTCATAAATTTGTATAAATGAATAAATTCATTGTTGATAAAAGGTTGTATTTATATTTACTTTATAACCTCAAAGCAAATCTTATAACGTATTATAGCCTAATACGTTAATTTTATAATTCATATTTTTTTTAAATCAACATCAGAAGAATTACATTATTGATGAATTGTAATTGTTAACATAACCCCAAAATACAATCTACGCTAGGTTTTGTACAGATGATAGGTGAAATCAGCTGTTATATTATATGAGCGTTTGCTCTTCTTCTGTTGTTAGACAAAATAATACCTTGTTTCTTTACAATCAGCTGATTGAAGAACTGTAAAATAAAATCATTGAAAAGGTTTGGAAATGTTGATTTTTTTAATTTAAGAAATTAAGATGACGTAAAAGTAAATAAAACCTGTTAATATAGAAAAGTTTTGCTTTTATTTGGTACTAGGGGAGACCCCTGCGTGCTCCGCACGCCAACCCCCAATGGAGCCTTCTAAAAACATATGTTACGTTTTATTTATAATTGCTGTTTTACCCATATGTCTAATTTAGGTGCCAGTGCACTTAAATTTTTAGTTGACTAAAAGTTGTAAACAATAACTGTACAAATACTGAACAATCAGCTGACTACACCTTTCATACAATTTTCTTAAAAACCTTCTTATTTATTATAATGAATCAGAAAATGTATTACAAACATTAAAATGCTATTTAAATTAAAATCAATAATATCATCTTATAAAATGCATAGTTGCAAAGATATTATAAATTCCACGAATAAAATTTTATATGGTATATTTGGATTGCAGTTTAACCCATATGTCTAATTTAGATGGCAGTGAATTAAAATAAACAGTATATACCACAGCTGTGTTAGTTTAATAGCAGACAAATGTTTTGAATTTTACGTCTTTTTAACTCCATAAGATTAACATTGCATTTTTTTGGGTGCCCGTGGGTCAAAGCCCTAGAGGAAATACAAAAAACTAAGACATAGGTGCAAAACTACATTACCTAAGGAACATTTCCTGAAAATTTCATGGCTTAACTCTCTATAATTTGTCCGTACGGCGACCCACACACACACACACAGATTCTCAGTTTTATTTATAAGGATAAACTGAATGTATATCGGTCCAGTGGAAGTATCAGACGAACTGTCCAAAGGATTGAAAAAGTTGACTTCTTCTCCCATGTTAAAACTCCATAAGAAAAGTTTATTTTTCATTTTTGACCCATTTAACGTAAATATTTTCAAAATACAAATAAAACCTGCTAATATAGGACCGAAACCCTTTGTTTTGGTAAAACCCGCATGTAAATCGATCCAGTAGAAGTCTTAGACGAACTGTCCAAATGTTTTTTTCCTTACGGCTTTAAATATATAGATTACTGTTTTACAACATAGATATTTTAGTGAGGCAATTTTGAAAACAGCACAAACAGTAGAAAAAAAAACATAACAAATTTGTTTTAGTAAATTTTAATTTGTGGCCATACGACTCCCCTTGAAATTTCTATTAAAAAAACACACCTATATAGAGAATGATAAGCCAGCCATCTCACTCTTCTATCTTTCCCTATCAGGTGCGACAGTTCTTTGCAGACGCTTCCGACTTGGAATACGGAATGAGGTCAACCTTTTGTGTCGGACGGACTTCGCGGGGCTTTAATTTTCAATTCTTGGAGAAGATGGCGCTCCTGATGCGTAAAGAATAGGTAATTCTTTGTACTTCCTCTATGGTGATATTTGTAGAAACATGTCTGGTTTGGAAAGTATAAGTTGGATGTAGATACAAAATAAATGTGCATTTGGTTTGTTTAGCTGTTAAAGTATTATTAAAATATCAAAATATTTATAAATTATGTAAAATATTATCTTGCTTAGGTAGGGCCTACATATTACAATATCAAATAAACGTAAATTTTCTTTGAAAATAAATTCTATTATTCTTTGACAAGCTAATTAATTGATCAAAGTTTGACGACTCTTTGACGTGTTGTTAACTTTCTCAAATATATTCAAAAAATAATAAATATAATGTACTAAAATATTAATTTAGCACGCATAATTTATTTGACCTCCTAACCTCAAAATATATGTTTTATCAGTTTTCATATGTGTTCCTTTCCTTTAATATTCAAAATACAAATTCGAAATTGACATGGAGTGTGAAGCTGTGGAAAACATTAATTGTACATTATTAAAAAGAAGAATATTTTTTTTAAATTCACACTAATGACTACAAAAACCGCGATGCAAGGCAAAAACCTTTAGAACGAATAAAAAATGTTTTGCAGTCCGTAATATTGGGTTGGCAGTATAGCCTGGTATAGCCCGGGCTATGTATACTATAGCGCTGAGTATAGCCTATGTTTATGTTTTTCTTTTTCAAAAACATTAAAGAGACTTTGATTATGTTTATTTTACTGTAAAAGTGTATTTACATTTTTTTTAAGATTTTATTTTGGAATCTTTTAAAGACCTTTATATTATTAATCAAGATCTTCCAACTGTAATTCTTTAATAACAATTAAGAAATATTAATAATAAAAGAATTAACCTAAACTTAACCACAAAATATATCTAGTTAATAACACAGCTGGTCAAGTAAATTTGACTTGTATATAATATGTTTTCTTTGACAAAACTTTGTCAAATATTTGATTAAGATGTTTGATAAAAGTTCCACAAAAACTTTGAACTAGGGGCGCTAGTAATATGCCCCTTAAATAATAACTAGGGGCTCTGCCCCTGGACGCTTCGCTTCGCTCGCAGTTAGAAAATTCGATAAAGAATCTCGTTAATCTTTAGCTCGTTTGTACATAGGTAAACCAGGATTAAATATATTAACAGTAATTACAAGATTAATTATAACCTCAAATACATTCTTTAGAAACGTGAGAGGGTTTCATTACGATTTTAGTCCTAGTTCTACTATCTTCTGGCAACTAAAGTTTTGGATTCAGGCCTAAATATAGTAAAAATTATTGCAGGATTAACATAACCTCAATACTATGTTTCAGAAATGAGCCAGGCCTATATTCCAAAATTGACTATTATATTAGAATTTATTCATCTTTGCCAAGTTTACCTTTTTTTTACAAAATAAATTGTTAAATCAGGCCCAATTTATTCTAATTCCAACGTGCTAAAACAGTATAAATTAGCTTGTTTTTTTTTAACAGTAATTAAAAACTATCCAATGAACAGCTGATTTTATATTCTATATAAATGATAAAATTAATACAGTTTCTCCAAGAAACTTTTAAACCGTAAAAGTCAAGTAATAATTAGTATAAATTTTACTGTTATAAAGGTTTACGTGTTTTAACACCAACAATTAATTTCTAAATTTCAGGATGTTATGTTGTTAACTAGATAAAATCAACATTTAAAAATGTAAATGCCTAAAGTAAATAAAATATTAATACATTGAAGTAGGAATAAAAATATAGACAGACAGAATTATACCAACTTGTATTTTATTTACTTGGTATTTAAAAAACTCGTACAAAGTATTTATTTCTGTGTAAACAATTTATTCCGTAACATAGTATGATTGAAAAGTTTTTCGAAAATTATTTTTAAAAATTAAGGGATTCAAATTACAATATTCATTTATAGGTAGCAACACCAACCAGTATAATAATTACTACAGGACTACAATTAAAAATGTCTGTCTATAAACGAAATATAGTTTAATTAAAAACTTAGAGATAGCAGCACGTTACAATACATCCGAAACGCTTAACATATTGCATCGAAATATTAACGAGAGGTCTGTCTAAATGCATTTTTCCGCCTAAAAAAAAAGATCTACCAGTGCTTTCTAGTTCTTGAAATAACTACTACGTGCTAAGTAGTACATCTACAAGCCCCTAGGTTGCAGCGTTAGTGATTCCAATATTTTGAGAAATAGTAAAATATATCTGTAATAAATGTTATCGACATTACTTAGGTAGGAATTTTTCAATAAACTGTTAGAAATTTGTTCCACCATACTTTTAAAAACGACTTCGAACTGAATAATAAATCTGTGTTATCATTTTTCCGTGAAACAACACCACACGGAAACCTGGAATAATATCGAGCTTGCAATATTCGTCTACAGATAACACCACCTCAACGGACAACAATGCACAATAATTTACGTCAATAGTCAACAAAGAAGTTTACCTATAAGCCTACAGATAGCAGCACAATACTTGGCTGATCCGAAACTCAATATAGCGTATCCAAATATTATCCAACAGCGCTTCCTAGTGTTTAAAATATTAAGTTACAGTGCAATCACAATCTTCATTTGGTAGAAATAGTAAAAT
>JAGFPH010006061.1:46996-64580 GCA_018207615.1 Philaenus spumarius | reverse complement strand
TAAGTTACAGTGCAATCACAATCTTCATTTGGTAGAAATAGTAAAATGTATTTGGAATAATAGTTATCGACTTTGCTTTAGTATAGCAGCTTTTTTCGAAAAAAAAACATTAAAATGTTCCATTGTTCCCTAAAAAAACGCATTCGAAACTGAAAAATTAATCTGTGTTTACCGATACATTCTCTGTGTGTGACGTCAGGAAACTATATCAGTAAGGTGCTGCCACCTGGTATGTAATATTATAATTTAATCGTTATTATTTGATTAAGTTTGAACCGTGCTACTATCTACCTTCAAATTTTAAAGTAGGATTGGTTTTTGTACATGATTTTTGAATCATTTCTGTCTGGTAAGGTGGTGCCACCTGTGTTAATACTTTTAAAACTATTTACTTGTATACAGTGTGATTTGTAAAGTCAGATTGAATTTAAAGGTTGTAATCGTAAATCTTTCAATTGATTTTCGACTATTAATAAAATTTACCGAAACAATGTCGCACGAACTTAATTAGTCCTAAAGCGATTTCGGTTTATCTGTGCCAAATCAATAGCAATTTAGATTAAAATTCAGTTCACATTTGTAAAGTGAAAAAAGTTGCGTACTTTCCAAAAAAGCGTTTCGCAAATAACTCATTGTTTCTGCATTTCTCTGAGAAACGCACTACGTACAAATCAAAATAAAGTTAAATTTCGTCGTTATTATAGGCGATTTTGAGCAGCGCTCTAACGGTTTCGTCAATTTTAAACTTACGCTAGGTGCTCACCCGTCGGTCCTACATTGGAAAACCACAGGATGAAGTTTATAGGGAACTATCTGACCCGGCAATGCTTTGCTATTGCATAATTATTTTGGTGAAATAAATGCGACAAATTATGGTAATTTTGTGTGTCATAAGGATATGAATCGTAATTTCTAAATCTTGTCATGGAAGCTACATACAAATTTCATTCAAATCCGTTTGGTAGTTTTAGAGAATCGTGATTTAGTAAATTTGACCCACAAATACCCCCTAAAATTTTGAATTTTTTGAAAAACTTTCTTAGCCAGCACTTACGGGACTAGATGAAGCTGCATACCAAATTTCATTCCATTAGTTTTAGAGAAATCTTGATTTAGTAACTTTGTCCCCCCCAAATCCCAATAAAATTTCGAATTTTTTGAAACCCTTTCTTAGTGAGCACCTAAGGCCCTAGAGGAAACTACATACCAAATTTAGTTACAATCCGTTCGTTAGTTTTAGAGAAATCGGGATTTAGTAACTTTGTCCCTCCAAATCCCAATAAAATTTCCAATATTTTGAAACCATTTCTTAGTGAGCACCTATGGCCTTAGAGGAAACTACATACCAAATTTCGTTCCAATCCGTTCAGTAGTTTTTGAGATTTCGTGATGAGTCAGTGAGTGGTCTTTACCCGGCAATGCTTCGCTATTGCATAATTATTTTAGTGAAATAAATGCGACAAATGATCGTGATTTAGTAACTTTGACCCCCAAACCCCCCTTCTAAGATTCGAATTTTTTAAAACTCTTTCTTACTAAGCACCTATGGCCCTAGAGGAAGCTACATACGAAATTTCGTTCTAATCCGTTCAGTAGTTTTTGAGAAATCTTGATTTAGTAAATTTGACTCCCCCAAATCCCCCTAAAATTTCGAATTTTTTGAAAACCTTTCTTAGTTAGCACTTATGGCCCTAGAAGAAGCAACATACCATATTTCATTCCAATCCGTTCAGTAGATTTGGAGAAATCTAGATTTTTAGTTACTTTGATCCCCCGTCCGAGAGGAAGCTACATACCAAATTTCATTCCAATCTGGTCAGTAGTTTTGAAGAAATCGTGATTTAATAATTTTGATCCCCCCAAAACCTCCTTAAAATTTCGAAATTTTTCATACCCTTTTTTATTGAGCACCTATGGCCCTAGAGGAAGCTACATACCTAATTTCATTTCAATCCGTTCTGTAGTTTTTGAGAAATCGTGATTTAATATCTTTGATCCCCCCAAAACCCCCCTAAAATTTCGAATTTTTTCAAACCCTTTCTTAGTAAGCACCTATGGCCCTAGAGGAAACTACATACCACATTTCATTCCAATCCGTTCTTTAGTTTTAGAGAAATCGTGATTTAGTAAATTTGTCCCCCCCAAATCCCATTAAAATTTCGAATTTTTTTAAACCCTTTCTTGGTGAGCACTTATGGCCCTAGAGGAAACTACATACCAAATTTCTTTAAAATCCTTTCAGTAGTTTTTGAGATTTCGTGATGGGTTAGTGAGTGAGTGAGTGGTATTTGGCTTTTATATGTAGATTGTTGTAGCTTCAATTGTTCTTTTAAATGTTGTGGTTTCAATTTTATAAAGGGTGGTGTTTTCGATAAAATTTATAGCTTTGGTGTTATGAGAAGACAACTAATAAAGTGCGCAAATTTGGGAAATTTTGGTTGAAAACTTCAAATTTGTATTCAGCACCGCAAAACATCAACAAAGAAACCGATTTCTGTAATTTTGCCCACGATAGGGAAATTTTCTCTACATATTTATGCGGCTTACTAAATACATACATAAGAAGAAGGATTACAGAGATAAAGACGTAACTTGGTAAAAAAAACTTAGATGGAACTTAAAATATACACTTTCGTTGGTAAATTACTAGAACCGTTTTTTGGGGACCTTATTGTAACGTGGACAAACTCTTGTACGACGGCTGGTCATACTTTCTCAAATACAAAATAAAATCACGATAAGATGATGAAGAAGTGTTGTTAAACCCCCTATGTACCTACTCATGTCAGAGTTTAAGTTTGCGATTTGATTTAATGGGTCGTGGATTTATCGTCGCATACACTTGAGGTTTAACGATGTCTATAAATTTCACAATATGCGCGCACTTGGGCTTACCACGGAGCTAATTTATTGAGACGTTCGCCCAGGTTCCTTAACTTTATAAAACTAATCCTGCTCATTACGTGAAACATTAGGATCGTAAATTTAGATTTGAATTATTTTGTCCATTTTCTCTGATTCGTTTGTTAAAGTGTTAAAGCAGTACGAATGCATTGTTAACGTGTATTTATGGGCCCCTAAGCAATATGAATCCTGGCCCCTATTATATGTTTATAGAGAGGGTGGTCCCATGTTTATATATAGAAAACTTAAAATGGAGGCACTTTCCTTGTTTTTGAGGAATTAAAAAATAATGTAATTAAAATATTTGTAAATGGCAGCCATTTTTCCATATGGCGGTCCATTTTTGAATTTCTTATGGTACAACCTATTTTGTATGATGATTTTGTTGGATTTCACAAATTTTTCTAAGACTTTTTTGTTCTTGTTGTTTTTTGATACGACTAACCATTTAAAATTTAGAGGGGTTTCAAGTTTTAAAAACACTCTATTTGAGCGCAAGATATTTTTGTATGGAAACGTTTCGAACCTATGAAAACGCTCTTAACACTAATAAAGCATTGTTTAAGCAAACAAAAACGTTTTAAAATCAAACAAATTTTGTTAATTTTTTAAAACCATTATACAGAGGAATTGAGTGACAAAACTACAGATTTGTCACACATGAAATAAACGGTACCAGAAACTGGCACATATTTTCTCACAAACATATTTAAACTATTAACACGTTCACTGCTAATAACGCACATGTGAGCTTGACACTGAACACTAGGACAAGCGGCCGACGCACAGTGCATTGCACGCCAACCCCGTATTGAGCAGGGCTCTATAACAAGGGCTATACCATTTTCATCATTTACCGTGACCCAGTATCGATCGTCTATGACGTCACAATGCTGACACGCACTAGCTGGTAGTATTTCAGAAATGTGCACGCAGTCGTTAACTCACTGTTGTAACTCGATGGAAAGGCTTCAGTAAAATAAAATTTAGATATTCAAAGAAATAAAATTAGAGATCAATGATGGAAAAAGAAAATCGTAATTACGTAAAAAAATTAGTTTCATATTTAATTAAAAGAATTAGCTTATAATAATTATATTATTTTTTAAACGTTAACCTCCAACTTAACTTTTTGTGTCCACTTCAATAATATCAAATTTTAATTATAAATTATAATTAGTTTATGTTAAAATAAAATGCTTACTTTTTTTCTAGCTGGCATAAGTACCTGGGAACAAGTGATTTACTATATTACCTTAAAATAAAAATATGTACATAAACGTTATTCCCGTATCAAACAACTTTACTTCGTGAGTTTCGGCGCCGCACCTCCTCGCGCTCATTTAAAAAACGATTTCATAATGATGTAATCATTTTATCACAAATCGGTGAATTGGATAGTTTAGATCAATTCATTGGCTACAACTTTCCCGCTGGAAGTTTGTTTATAACCCAAAAATAAAACATTTCCTCGCTTAGTAACTTTTCCATGTCAGTCTGTGATAATTCTCAAATATTTTCAATTTTTAAAATTCGAAATACCTGTTAAAATAAAAGTTTTATATACTGTTAGAATCCGTACTTTATGTAGATTAAGAATATCTAAATTTTATTTTACTGAAGCCTTTCCATCGAGTTACAACAGCGAGTTAACGACTGCGCGCACATTACTCATATACTACCAGCTAGTGCGTGTCAGCATTGTGACATCAGAGTGAAACTGGCGGCACAGTGCCGAGATCATAGAAACGGTTTAGCCCTTGTTATAGAGCCCTGGTATTGAGAGTATTTTCAATACATAATGCATTGCCTGCTTCGCACGCCAACCTCCGTATTGGGATTATTTTCAATAAAAAATGCATTGTGCACGCAAACCTTATATTGGGAGTATTTGCAATATACAATGCATTGCGTGCTTCGCACGCCAACCACCGCATGTCACCCCAGCTGTGATTTCATAATTTTGTATGAAAGTAGGAGAGGGGATAGTACGTTAAAGTAGGAGTAAGTAATAAATATTATTATTATTAGCTAAAGAGAAAACTATTCAATCTATACATGCCTAACTGACATGTTTGGTGCAAATTTGTTCGAAATTGATTGAATAGTTTTATCTAGCTTTGTGTACATACCGACAGACATACAGACATACATTATATGTATAGTGAGAAAGTAAAAGATTCCCTGTATACAGAATTTCTCGCAAACATTCTACCTAATTTCACCATGTTATTCAGGAGGTCAAAACTAGCAAACAATGCCATACACATGAGTCCTATCTTGTTTAGTGTAGAAGTTGTCTGTTTGAGTTTTTCTTTTTCTTTTTTTTTTAAAGTTACCTCATGAACTGTCAAACACAAATGAATGAAACGCAGACTGAAGGTTTATAACATTGGTTTAGATAAATGTATACAATTGTATTTGGACGATGTGTCCGTTTTGAGATGGCGGCGGATCAAACTTTTCAAAATATTAAGAAAACCAAAGATTTTTACTATAAAATTTAGAGCAAAAAGAAATTTAGAGCAAAAAAAAATGTAGACAATTTAAATGCAAATCTAGTGGTGTAACACTTTTTATCATTGAGTCAAGGGTAACTGAACAAATACAATATTCTGGTTGAAAGTGGTTTTCAGCGATAGGGATCACTTAGGAAGTGATAGAAAGAAGTACATAGGAACAGATAATGCGATGCACACATGATGCAGATAGAATTATGGACAGCCCAGTAGGCGGAACGCTCTACTACTCCGAGGTTGTTAGAGTACAAATAGTTGTAATAACAGTTGTTAACCCTTAGTTAGGCGCACCCCTAGGACTAACGTCAGTAGGCGCCAGCGGCAAAATCACCGCACTTTAATTTTCCAGAATTTCTGTCGCTATTTTGCAGCATTTAAAATTTGGTAGGGTTCAATTTTGATTGGAAAAACTTGGCCGTTGTTCCTCAGATCGTAAGATGGCCCATGGTAGAAGCCATTCCCCCCCACGTGGATTTGTTGAACCGGGTACATTTATGGTATTTTACGTTTTGATCGATTTTGTGGGAACGAAGCGAGCTATAAGGTAGTGTAAAAAAATGGAATTTGATAAAAAATATCCTACATATATTTTTTATATAATACTCTAAAAAAGTTTCATTCTCGTAAGAAAAATATCAAAAAATAGTTACTTCCGGTCAAAAAAAAACGTGCTTGACACCCCAAAACGTGTTCTGAGGACCATGATCGGTGCTCATTTACCACTCCTAACCTTAGGTCTTACCATAAGAGTCACTGCAATAGCTCATTTTTCCTTTTGAAATTTGCTAATAAAAAGTACAAAAAAGCTAATGAATGTTATAAGACTAGCTACGTAGAGAATGTACCATTTGGAAAATAAAAAATCGCAGCTGAACAATGTTGGCAACACAGAGCAAAGTTGTGTAAGTCCTACTAACCTAAACAATAACAAGAAATTACGAAAAACTTATACTTAATTTTGGGACGCTAGTGGGGAAACCCCCAAAGTTCTTACAGCACAAAAAAGCGCTAGCGGCAAGAGACCCGCACTGATGGGACCGTTCACTTCCGCAGCTTATCACAGACTGATGATTCGTTAAAATTAAGCAAGGCTGGCACATACCTGCTTGAAAAAGGTCAGAAGAATGACAACAATTTTATTTACATAGGATTTTAATACTAGAAACCGATTGATAAGGAATTGGAAATGTTTTTAGTAATGCCGAGTTATGAGTCTAAGTCCGCAAAAGGGTAGGAGTTTCCCTCCTGCTGGCAACGCCAACTGGACTCTAGCAATCTGACGCCAGCGACACTCCCGATAGCCATCGAGAGGGTCACAGGTTAGTGTGAGGCGTTTGTCACTTTCCTGGCACTCAATTAGTTTCTTTTTAAATCTGTTGATATTAATTTAGTTTACATTTAGTTTAAGATAAATTATTTAATAATCCTCTATGATTATTGGGTGCTTGGAGCACCTCTGGCTAATCAATCGACATTTCAGTGAAAATATCAGATTTTACAATATTGTAATCTTTTTTCATTTGCTTTGCTGACAGTTTCAGCGGGCTTAATGAGCGAAGCGAGCTCAGAGTTTGAAATATTTGGAGTTGTAGTCAACATCAGCGTAGACAAAAGTCAGAGCGTGAAGAGGGAATAGGCGAAACATAGTATATAATAATACGTTATTATAATTAATTATTATAATATATTATATTATAATAAGCATGAGAAAAATAGTGACAATTATAATGAAGGCATTATTTATTTAGTGACTAATGATTTTGAGTGGATTATTAGTGTATACACTCTACATAGAATTCTAAGAATAATTCAATAAGTAAGGGATAATTATAATAACAATTATTATATTTGTGCGTTTTAAGTTTGGTAAAGAAGTATGATTTTTGTCTAACTGAAGTAAGTATAGAACAAATTTTACATTTTATACATTTTGAAAAAGTTATATTTTACATTGTTTTATTTTACTGTAACTTATTTTTACTCACTTAAATATAACATACACGTTAATGGAGTGTCTATTCCTCACAGAGTAGTTTCTTCTAGGCCAGATGGCCATTGCTTATTCTACTCTTTGGCTTTAATTGTACAAGACACTGATTCACTGGGGTTTGAGTTGATGACCAGAGTTGTTAGTCGTGTTTCATACAATTGGCAGAGGTTCAAAATATATACTTTAAAGTAACAGGAGATTCAACAAAAAGGAATATATCGCGGATATGAGCAAACCGGTAACTTTTGGAACCTCCTGTGAAATTCAAGCAGCATCCGAAATATTGTTTATGAATTTCAGGAGTACAGAGATGATTATTAGTTGTGGGAGAGTTTTGGCGAACCGTTTGAGGGAGTAGGGAGGCTAAGGTTTACTGGGGAACTGACGAGAGGCCACTTTGATGTACTCATTCCTCTCTCACCTTCTTTACCTGATAACTAAATGGATATTAGTGTGGAGGAAATACAGACAGCTTCCCAATCCCAGGTTTCAGACTATGGTCTCCAAATTACTCAATTTCCAACCGTATCAGAACAGTGTACATCATCATCAGATGCAGTTCGGTCGCATCTAGAACAAATACGAAAAAGAGGGGAGAAATGACGAAAGCGTTTTTCCAATAAAAATCGCATAAAAGCACATAGGCAAGCGGTAAAAAAAAGCACTGTCTCAAAATACACACAGAATCAGATAAATTACTTTAAGATGTAACATTTGCAGTAGGTACCCATATTATTGCAATAGCGAAGCATTTTCCTGTCAGCTAGTAGTATATATAGACAAGTAGCTCGTGGAGAGGGAATAGACGATACATAATCTATATATATAAAAATGAATTGCTGTTCGTTAGTCTCGCTAAAACTCGAAAACGGCTGGACCGATTTGGCTATTTTTGGTCTTAAAATATTTGTAGTAGTTCATAGAAGGTTTATACGCAAAGAAAAGTTTGAAAAGTTTCCCGAAAAAGTTTCAAATTTGGAAGAAACTGAACAGCATTTATTGTATGAACTCAAAACCATAGCTCACAAAAACAGCTGTTCGTATAAAAAGCTTATGTTTGTTTACATGTATTACCATAGCAACATTACTTAGCAAATTTATAATCACGTAAATACTCTTCAAAACCAACAGCTTTTTAAGGTTAGATTGAAAAACTATAAACAAACACAAATAAAAATGCTTACAGAATTATTATAATTCAACTCAAACATTGGTTATTAAATATCTAAATAGGCCTACTTAGATATATGCTGTTTAAAATATTGTTTATATAAAATATATCATAACTATGAAGTTTTTAATACTTTTCAAAACATATTTTCGCTATCAATAATAATAATAACAAACAAATTATTTGACACCATGCATAACCATAAACATACACGAGTTTAAACATATTTTATTGAAAACTAAACAAACCATCTGAATTAAACTAAATGCCATTAAAATACCACATTTGTAACTTTATTTTGATATATACTGTATATTGTATATTTAAAATACTAAACAATATAGCCTATATCTTATACTAATTAGGCATATACATTTAAAATTACAAACTCGATTTGAACCAGTTTGTTACATCCTAAATTAACGCGGATGTTACAAAGTGATTCAAATATCTTTTCTACGACCCCCAGCTAATTTAAACCCTCGCTAAGAAAGGGTTAAAAGAAATTCGAAATTTTAGGGTGGTTTGGGGAGGGGGGTCAAAGTTACTAAAAATCCCTATAAGAACGAATTGGAATGAAATTTGGTACGTAGCTTCCTCTAAGGCCGTAGGTGCTCGCAACATTGTCAATGAAATTAAGTGAAAGTCAAACTTAGTATAAACTATATTTAAAGCCTTTTCATGTTAGATAGTAGTTTACAGGAATACAATTTTCAGTACTTTCCTAAATAGCGTAGACTTTTTTTCATGACCACAGTAGGATACGCACAGGTATTCAACGAACACTTAAAAAGAATACAATTACGTCAAAAAGACTGAAAATACCAACAACCACGGGCAACGCCGTACGGGTCAGCTAGTATATAATAATAATATTATAATTTTTATTATAATAATTATCCCTTACATATTGAATTATTCTTAGAATTCTATGTAGAGTTCATACACTAATACCTCACTCAAAATCATTAGTCACTAAATAAATACTGCTTACATTTAATGATCACTATTTTGCGCATACTTATTATAATTATAATATTATTACATACTAATATTATAATAATAACATAATTATTTTATTATGATATTTTATATTATAATATTATAATTATGCAATTTCAAAATATGATATAATATTTTTTACAATATATTGACTTGTGTAATTTGTTGACCTTTATTATCCTCTAATATTAGTACTGATAAATCGGTCATAGAAGTTATCACATCCAACGTGTGGTCAGCACGCCCAAGTTGCGTGATTTCACTAAGTCAAGCGAATGTGCCAACGGGCCAATAGAAGTTATAACTTTAAAGAGTCTACACAAAACCTTACTTTTGCAAGTGATTTAATTTGATATCACGTGGATCTTCATTGTCAGCTGTTGTACTGACGATGTTATAAACCTTCACCACCTACAAAATCAGCCTTTTGAGAACTGGCATACAAATTTTATCCAAAACCGATTTATGTAAACTAAATTATTTTGTTTGTTAAACGTTCCTCACACTTGATTCGTCGCACCCTTTATATAATGCGGACGAAGAAATTTAATAGAGCAGCAAATAAGCTGGCAAGATAATTGTTAAAAGATGGAGGATGCAATTTATTCCTTGACTTTGTTATCATTGTTATCTCACAGCTAAGTATAAAATTTAATTTGTATCAGCAAACAAGATTTTCCCAGAGGGTTTTGAAACGAGAATAATTTATTTTAATAGAAAATTAGTTTTTTAAAGAGAATGAGAAGATGAATATCATCTTAGTAGTTCGTATATTCTTTTGTAATGCACAATGGTTGAATTAGTTTTTTTATTACTTTCTGCAATATGTATATAGACTATATATGTATTATCTATACTATATATTATAAAGCTGAGAGTGAAGATCGTATTTTTATAATTTTCATCCCTTAAAATTAATATTTTGACAAATCCTCTCTTAGTGCAACTTTACATAGTGGTATGAAGGTACCCTGAAAACTTAAACATATTGTTTTTTAGCTTCCTGGATTATATATTTGATTTATATTATTAATAGGTTAATTACCTTATATATCATCCGTCAACAATCCAAATTTTTCCTTTGTAGAATTACCGGTTGCGACGGTAAACCGTCATCTTCAGATCCTTATTAGTGTTCCTTACTTTCCGCCTGTTCTGGCATCGTCTTCTTTACACATTTGGCACATTTAAAACATTTGTCACATATATTAATATTACAAACACGAAACAAATAAACAGATTTGAATTATTACAAAAACCGACACACTGAGACATATAAAGGTACATTATAGTACAGGGAATCGTTATGCTGGTCAACGAGAAGGTTTATTATTGCCGCGCAGGTCGAACATGTAATTCGGGCGGTCGTCTATCCTGTACCAAACTAAACGGTCTGTTTGTCCTGTAAACTGATCCCCTCCCTCAATCTGATCACAGTATTGGATAGTTTGTTTGACCGATAGTTAATTTTGTCATTTAGTACGTTTAGGTTTTTGTTTTTATTTTTAGTTGCGGCGTATATTTCGAACTCTTCCAACGCTGACATGAGACGGCCCTTTTTGCAGATATGAAGTACTTCTAGGTTTTCGTCTATGTGTACTTGTGATCATAGTCCATAAGGTGTTGAGCGAAGTGGGAACTTTGTTCAGTTATGGTTGGTCGCGGTATATGTTCTTTAAACCGTGTGGCAAAGGAACGTCCCGTTTGGCCTATGTAAAATTTCTCACAGTCAGTGCAAATTAACCTATATATACCGGACAGATTATTTCTGTTGATTGGGTGGTTACTTTTAGGCTTGAAAAAGTTTTCTAATTTGTTCGTTGTTTTATACGATAAAATTATATTATGACTAATGAGGTCTCTTCTGAGTTGGTATTCAAGTCTCTTACCGAACTCAATGGATACGTATGTCTTTTTTGGTGTATTATTCTTGAGACGCGGTGCGGGCCCGATGTTTTTTAGTCCTTCTTTGTATATCAATTTATCTATTATTTCGGGCCCGTAACCGTTAGCTATGGCGATGTGTTTGATGATGTTGTATTCCTTTTTATAATTAAGGGTCTCCTCCAGTAAACGAGAAATTAACCGGAAACGCAAGCGCCTCTCGCTATATCAATATCTAAACAGTGCAATTTCTTGCGCTGACATTGAGTCATTTCAAACCATTTTATAAGTCTATCTTTTGTAATTGAGTGTTGAAAAAAAACTGAATATTCTTTATACAATTTTGGATCTGACTTGCAAATTATTTTTCGTTATTAATGTTTTATTCTGTTAGGAAAAAATTCAAACTTTGTACTTCAAGTACAAAAGCAAACAAATCAAAAGAATTTTTTTATGTAAATTGCAAGACGGATGCGTATTGTGACTGTGCTTAAAATGAGACCTTGCAAACAATTTTATGATAAAAAGTAAACGTTTTATGATAAAAGTAAACGAAATAAATGGTTTGAAATTTAACATTGCTCTTATGGGATAAAAATCCAAGATGGCCGCCTCTACAGCAGACCTTTAACGGGTTCAGTGGTGTATGGGTGAGACGATAAACGAAACTATTGTATGCGGACATTTTATGTGTGTATGGATGATTCGATGAAGCGTTAATTGTCTGGTCATTGGCCGTGGGTTTTGATATCGAATGTGTGGGCGTTATTCCCAATTTTTATTGATAAATCCAAATAATTTATTGATTTATTAATTTCTTTATCAATTGTAAATTTTATGTTTTTTGTACATCCGTTCAGATATGTATGCATAACATCCAGTTTTATGGTGGTACCGTTGAACAAACACAGGGTGTCGTCCACGTATCTAAAATAGTATAATATTTTGTTCAACGTTTGTTTTTATTTGAAAAATGAACACTTCCTCAAAATGGTGCATGTATATTTCCGACAAAATGCCTGAAAGTGGCGATCCCATGACTAGTCCGTCAACTTGGGAGTAATAACTGCCATTGTGCTCGAAGTAGTTCTGTTTAAGAACGATGGTGATTAAGGATATTAGTTCACTCTTTGCTGCCATACTGAGTTGTGAGTGTTTTTTGAGGTTATTATGCAGGATGTCTATAGTTTCGATGACGGAAACATTGGTATATAGATTAACAATGTCAAATGATGCTAGAATGTGGTTGGGCATTACTTTAGTGTCTTTAATGCTGTCTATCAATTCATATATGTTTTTTATACTGTGGCTGTTGTTTAGATTTATTTTTTTCTTACGACTTTGTCCAACAATTTTGAAATTCTATATGTAGGTGCGGTGGTGAAGTTCACCAGTGGTCGAATGGGGGTGTCTGTTTTGTGCACCTTTGGTAAACCTCGGAACCTAGGTGCTGTAGGGTATATCATCTTATACGACTTGGCGTCTTCTTTATGGTATAAATGTGTACAAGAGCTTATATGTTTGTTGATATCAGTGACATATTTCTTGGTTGGATCCTGCTTCATACTTACAATGTTATTGGTGTCAAAGAAGTGTTTTACTTTGTTATCATAGTCGGTTTTATCCATTAAAACGATGGAGTTACCTTTGTCGGCCTTCGTCATTATAGGGTTGTTTAAAGACAGTTTGCGCTTTACTCCCCGAGCAATGTTTTTCTCACGTTTAAAATAGTTATTATTATGGGCTTGCTGTGATTTAATTGACCTTTTTAATTTATTGTTAATTAGGATCCTAGCGGTGTTCCTATCCTCGTCGCTCTTAATAGCTTTAATTGCCGCTTCAGCGTGAATGCCCTCTTGAATTATACTAAATTTGTTATCATTATCAAAATTGTACTTCAACCCCTTATTTAATAGTGCTTCTGTCTTCTTATCTAAACTAATGTTTGTTTTATTAATGATGCGTGGGTAGAACCTGTGGTATATTATTGGCAGATTTGCAAAAGATTTCTGTGTTGATTCTAAGAGTTATGTAATTTCTTCTTGTGTAAACATTTCTTATTACGGATGATTGAGCCTATTTGGATATTTATTTTGCCAATTATGTTATCGAGTTGGGACGGGTGGACCACATTGATTATTTCAAGATGTTTCTTATATAACCTGTGATTGAGGTTTATTAGCGAATTTCCATAGGAAAAATGAGCTATTGCAGTGGCCCTTATGGTGAGACCCAAGGTCGGGAGTAGCAAATGAGCACCGATCATGGTCCCCAGAACACGTTTTGTGGTGTCAAAAAAATTCATAGATACATATATATATATATGTATATATGTGTTCGCACTCTAGCGGCCGCATTTTAAGTCCGATTTGGTCCAAATTTGGAACACGTGTTGGTTGTCTATGTGGCTCGGACGAGTTCGTTAGCCAAAAAAATCCAACAACCGGAAGTACGTTTTTTGACAGGAAGTAACGATTTTTTGAGATTTTTACTACGAGAATTAAATTTTTTTAGATTTTTTTCTAACAATATGAATGTAGGATGTTATTCTGCGCCTTTTGTTTTTTTACGCGACCTTATAGCTCACTTGGTTCCCCCAAAATCGACAAAAACGTAAAATACCATAAAAGTACCCAGTTCAAAGCCAAGTGATGCAAACTCGCGAGGCCACTAGGAGGAAACAAATTCTACTAATATATTGCGTACACAGAGACAGCTGTTCAACGCTTTCGTGAGTAGACCTACTTCCCAAATTGTTGGTTGAAACCCTAAAACATAGGCATATAAACTTAATTTTGGAAATTTGTTCAACTCACGTCAGCGGTCCAGCTGCGTGGTCGATTTATTTTACTACTGTAAAGAGTTTTAATTTCACTCTTTAACCACATGAGTTCAGCTTTTTGTTTTGTTAGTTTTGCGGCCACAGAGTTATTTTTTGTTAACACTTTAATATATTTTGGTATAACGTTTATTTTTAGGCATGTTTTGTTAAAATTTATGTTAACGCCAATAATATATAATTTTATTTTTTTATATTCGTAAGCTATTTTAGCCTGACAGGCATTTAATAAAATGTTAAGTTACCATAGTAACTTCCATAGTAAAATCTAGTTACCATAGTTTTGGATGCACTTTGATTATTAATCAGTCACTCAGGACTTGTTGATTATTTTATAAATACATGTAACTATTGTAAATTTATTAAACATTTCCATAAAATTAATTTGTTTACAAAAAAGGGGACCTTACTAAGCGCAATAAAACACGTATGCCATGTATTATGCCCATATACAAATGATGGCAAATGTTAGAACAAATTGTAAATACACAAATACAATTTTTGGTATTAATTTTGTAATAGTTGGAGTTGTTGTTTAATACGAAAATATTCAGCTTCAAAAGAACAGTAAAAATTCTTTTTTTATAACACGAGCAAAGAACTGCTAGTTGATTAGGTTACTGGTAAATTTGTTTTATATTTACTGCCCGAAACCAGGTCGTGTTGTGTCTGGTTGCGATAAAATAAATAAACTTGCAGATTGGAAACCAGAGCACGCTGAAGGGTGGGAGGGGTAACACTGACAACCCTGATTACAGGGGGTGGGGCAATGTCACGTGATCTGATTAAAAAGTGGCCCACATTCGGTAATCAAATTTGTGTGTTTTCATTGCAGATATTGTTTGAACCATAGACAATATGCACTAGTGTAAGTCAATAAACCTACCAGGACACAAAATAAACAAATAATCTGGACAACTATTTTATGATTTTAAGTGACATATACATCTTAAAATAGACTTTTTCTCCGAATAATGAACTAAACCAATTATACTTGTATACTGTTAACTATCTACTATCCAGTTTTGCAAGACTTAAAAATCTACCATGCTAGACTGAGGAAAAAGTTAGCTTTTTTCTGAAAATTAGCTTTACAAATTAAAAGTAGGGTAATTTCATAAAATAGTTTAATAATAATTAATCTAGTGCCAAAAATCGTTTATAATCTAATTGGTTAAAGCATAGTTTTACAGACGTTTGTTTTCACAAAATTATTTATATATATACTTAAAATAAAATTTGTATGATAACTCATTGAAGCATGATATTATTAACAACAAAAGTACATCTATATCAATATTATAAAGAGGTACATTTTCTTTGTTTGTATGTAGGGGGAAATCTCTGGAACTACTGAACCGATTAAAAAAATAGTAAAATGCTACACTATCCCTGAGTAACATTATAAAAAAATTATAAAAAAAATTAAAAACATTAATTTATAAAAAAATTAATAAAAAATTAATTAATTAATTATTTTATAAAAAAATTAAAATAAAAAAATTTATATTATTTTATAAAAAAAATTATTAAAAATTATTTTTTAATAAAAATTTTATTAAAAAATTTATAAAATTTTTTGTTTCAATATTTGTAAATTTAGTAAAACAGCTGTTTGCTCCAATATTTACATTAACAGCTGATTTCAAATGATGTTTATAGTAATAATAATAATAATAATGTTTATAATAATAATTTAAAACCCATTTCTATATAAAACAGCTGTTTATAAAAAGAAACAAAGTAATCCAGCTGCTTTCGTGGAAGTAAATACTGATTTTTAAATAACAGATAATACAGTTGATTCGGATGTCCAGCTTTAAAAAATAATATTTTAAGTTAGGCCTATACTGAACCAACACATGGTTCAACACACACAAAGCAATAAAATCTTGCGTTAAGGAGTTTAAAAATAAGAAAAAACTATGTTACATCCTAATTAAAAAATAAATAAGACATATAGTAGACCAATTTATTGATAATATGCGATAATTGATAGTGAGTAACTTTTTCGTTAGGTTTTCGATTAAGTGTAGGCCTACACCTGAGCCTTACTGGTTCTTTTAACCTTTTTTATAACTGTTATAAATTATACGAAGTGGTTTGATTTCAACATTTAACATGATTTACCATCTTAGTTTTGAGGTTATGACTAATCCTACACCTTTAATATAAATAAAACATAACATATGTTTTAGAAGGTCCCATCGGGGTTGGCGTGCGAAGCACTCAGGGGTCTCCCCTAGTAATTTATATTGCTGACATATACTTCTTTCTAAACTATTGTAAGATTTAATCAATCTAGCTTAAGGAGTAATAAGGTCTTGTCAGCGAATTTTCAAGGGAAGGATGAGCTGTTGCAATGGTGAGACCTGAGATCGGGAGTGGTCAATGTGCACCTATAATGGTCCACAGAATACTTTTTGTAGTGTCATTACATATGCAGAGTGTCACTTTTAACTGGGCCACCATTGGAATCTCCAAAAGTACAAGATGTCCATCAAACTTTAAATGGGGGTTTTCACCTGACCATTACAAATAAAGTTTGTCAGCTTGAAAATTTGTAATGGAATGCCATGTATTTTATTGGCGTATTCGGACTCTACATACAATTAATTGTAAGACTTGTTTATTTGGATTTCTCAAAAAAATTTATGGTGGTTCGTCACCACACATAAGGGTCACTCTTGTCATTATACAGGTGGAGGTTATGTTGTTGATGTGTGCTTAGAACATTCTTCACTGTTCACGGCAATATCGAGGTCGTCTGACTGGCAGTTTATATATACCAGAGGGTTTTTTTGAAAACTTACCATTTGTATTATTAAAAAAACGGAAAGGATATACAAAATCTGATCTTGGGACCGTTATTCATCGTCAGGGAGAACCTTAGAAAACTTTATTTACAAGTCACCCAAACACTTCGACCCAACCTGCCACCCCAACTCAAAAAATGTGTTATGGACCCAGAATCTTTTCTCGGTACAGTAATTCGCCTTTTATGAGAACCCTATAAAACCTATTTACAAAACCCCCATCCTCATAACCCTATGTCAACGCATGACTTGTTATACATAGACACATGACTTCAAAACAAAAACCTTCATAGAACTATAGAAATGAAAGTGCAGTATACAATCACTAGGTATGCAATGCAGTTGTCTGCTTGCAATATTGAGCGGAGCAAGTATTTTCTTAATCAATACTTTGGAGCACCTGACTTAAACGAAACAACAATTGCACAGAAAATTACTGAATTTACAATCAGCTGCAAA
>JAGFPH010006061.1:0-39632 GCA_018207615.1 Philaenus spumarius | reverse complement strand
GAAATTTTAGGGGTGGTTTGGGGGATCAAAGTTATTAAATCACGATTTATCCAAAATTACCGAACGGATTGGAATACAATTCGGTATGTAGCTTCCTCTAGGGCCATAGGTGCTCACTAAGAAAGGGTATAACAATTTTCGAAATTTGAAAATTTTAGGAAGGGTTTGGGGGGATCAAAGTTACTAAAATCATAATTTCAGATCTTTTATTATTATGACAATAGTGCTTTTATTTTTTAAGATCTATATATATAAAAGCCAAATACCACTCACTGACTGAACACTTAAAAAGAATATAATTACGTTAAAAATACTGAAAATACCAACCACCACGGGCAACGCCGTACGGGTCAGCTAGTCCTGATATAATCGGCAACAAATGCAAATAGAGCAATGCACGCAGTTGAAGGGAAAATGTATAAGTATAGTGTCCATCCTCTCTGTCAAATGTGCCGTACGCAATCTACACGCGTGCGCAGTGCGATCTTTGTGTACAAGTAGTATTTTCTCTATCCGCGGTAGCACGAGTTGGCGGGAAAATTGAAACGGATCCCCTTCTCCGTCTAACCTCCAGTCATGTCTACTCTCTCCATAGCATACGTCATAGACAGTCTACGCGCATGCACCTCGTGTACTGTATAGCATACGAAGCATAGTGAACCAGTTGACGATTGCATTTATACTGTACATTAGCTGATCACGTTTTATGATTTATTAAATTATTGTTGAAGTATTAGAGCTAATGGCTGATATCAGATGTTATATGTTTGAATCGTTGTTTATTGTTATAAACAATTTGTTTTTACTTCGTTCTTCAAAAAAATCTAGTTAGGCATACAAACTGGTAAAAATACATAAAATCTACTGCTTTTAGAACTTAATTAGTTTCAATTTTAATTCGCCAGAGTCTGACGCACTTTTTTTAAAATTAAATGTTATTTTTATATATTTTTAAGGGCTGAATCACGAACTGTAACTGAAGAAGGGAAACAAATCGAAATTTGGCAGAGGTGAAGAACGTTCGGTAAGTGCTTTAAAAATAGTTATCTTTCCGTATTATTTTAAAATAAAAAAGTAAGTATTGCTTTGCAAAAGCATGCGTTTATTCCCGTAGTTAACTGCTACATTAAGCAAATGTGTATTCATAATTTTGTTTCTTACATTATTTTGTCATTTTAAACTTGGAGTCTTACAAGACACCCGCCTTTGAAGTTGCGTTATGCAAAAGCTAACGCAATATAAAAGCTAAAGTAAATATAAACTACAATGACTACATAAAGTAAACTCTTCTTACAATGTAAAACTAAACATTATGCAATACATTTTCATTCGGTTATTTTAAGCTTCAACTAACAATTTTCCTGCCCAATACCTAACTCTGTTTAAATATGCAGACAATGCACTACATTATTCCGCACTGCGGATGTGTACGACTTTACGCTACATTGGCAGTATGTTACAATCGCCTCTTTAATATACTTTGTAAATAACTCTGGCTCCCCTTCCAGTTGCATACATATTTTTAGTAATATTTGTAACTGGTCTTATTCAGTGACGGCCCCAGAAATTGCGTTGCCCAAAAAGAAATTAAGGAGAGGGATCTTCCCTTCACTTACTAGAGACTAATTCCTATTATTTGATTTAATTGTGAAGGTAGTTATTCATTTCATCCCTTTGGCTTAAGTAATTTGATTTTAAATGTTTTTTTTATCAATTAAGAATAATATATTAAACTAGGGGCTCTACCCCCGGACGTTTCACGTCACAACCCCGCCTCGGCCTGCGGCCTCAGAAGGGTTCTTCGCTTCGCTCGCAGTTGGAAAATTCGCTAAAGGATCTCGTTAGTCTTTGGCTCGTCTGTACATGGGTGACCAGCATAAATCAGCTGTTTTATTTAGCAGCTGACTGAAACTCATTGAAGATTATCTCCATAAGATTAACATGGGAAATTTGAAGGCTTGTGTGCCGGAGCTCCTTCTCTGGTGAATAGCAGCTAAACGGATGATTGGATCTTAAATCTGACGGATCCAAATTGTTAGTTTGTAATTTAATTTTCTACAACTTTTGTATTTAAATTTTGTTGCTATCTTTTACCGTTTTCTTGCAAAACGCGCTCAAATTAGAAAAATGGAAAAATTTTAAAAAATCTAAAAAATCTTTCCCGCCCAAAAGGTGATTCCAAAATAAAAGATGTTAACTTCTGGCAATTTTTCTAAAATTTCTCGTCGAGAGCTTTAATTATTCAAGTATGAATGAGGTCGAGGTGGGTACAATTACGGGAAGTGCCTCATTGTTTATGTCAGTGAATCAGTGAACCCGTCTAGCTTTATATAAGTAGATAATTTTAACTTTAAAGATTGTAGGAATTTAGGGTAATTTATTTTTATTGTATTTAAATCTATTTGTTTTTAGTGTTCATTTATTCTAAAATGCAGTGTAAATTGTAAACATGTAGTGTAAAATTAATTGAGAAGTTTCAGATAACATAGTAAAAGTAATTGGATTACTATTTATTTTTTAGGGTATTTAGTCCATTTTATCATTTTGACTAATGTAATAAAATTGAAAATAGTTTTGTATATCCTTTAAAATTAATATTATATCATTATTTTATCTTTATAGCTTGCAGGAAGTTAGGTCGATTCATATTTATTGTGTAAGGGTTAGGCTGTGGTAATTGCAACGTCTAAACACTTCTGGCAATGATATTGATATTTGTGAAATTTTTGAAATTTAAAAACAGGGAGTGTACTGTTCATAAAATTTTCAGACAAGGCCTAACTGAATTCATTTGTCTGCCAGGGCACCTAAAAGTGTATTCTCAAATGAATGCATTTGTAAGTTAAAATAAAATTTTTTAAATAGAACGACAACTACAAGAAAATATGTAAGATTATAAATGATTGTTGTTGTAATAATAGAAGCTAATATGTAAATAAATAAAATCAGTCGCAAATATTGTCCTGAATCTCTATAATCAGCAATGAAATCAACTCCTATAAAAGCGAGTGTACGTGCGTACGTGCGTGAGTAATATTATAATATAACAGCTGATTCCACCCTTCATCTGAAATACTAAAATGAAACTAGCAAAGATTATACTTTGGGGTTATGTTTACAACTTCACTCAATATAAGTCTTGTGAAGTAGATTTTCTTAAAACATGAGTTAAGTAACTAATGTAGGCTATAGTACGTTATAAGATTTGCTTTGAGGTTATAAAATGAATATAAATACAATCTTTTATCGTCAATATATTTTTTTATACAAATTTAAAGAAAATGTACCTATCTGTTTAACTTCGGAAACATTCGTACATCTAAACAGCTGATTTCACCCACCATCTGTAACACTTAAACAAACCCAGTGTAGATTATAGTTTGGGGTTATGTTTACAACTTCAATCATTATATTTTTTTGTGAAGTTTATTTTTTTAAATAATAGTTGTAGAACTAATGTCTGCTATAATACACGTAATAATATTTGCTTTGATAATACAACGATTTATCATCAATATATTTGTTTATACAAATGTAAAGAAGAGACAAATTCGTTTAGCTTCGGAAACATTCGCACATCTTCGTATAAAATATAAACATATTCAATTATTAATTTCTTTTCTATAATATTAATAACTTCTAAATCGTTTGATCTATCGATGTGAAATAAAAACAATTAAAAGATAGTATTTTTTATCTTTCTTTATATACAGAGTGTATTAGAGCGGGTGGCCGGCTTGTATAGCATTGAAACGAGAATACCAACCCCCACCCCCAAAAATAACCTTTTGGGGCATTTTAGAGGGTTGAAAACATTTTCCCTGAATTCCTTAAGGTCGAAATTTGGGAATATTAGTCTTAATGTCTAAGTATTCTCGTTTAAATGTATCAGAGCTTTTAAACGCTCTGATACACCCTGTATAATAAGGTATGTAAATAAAAATGTTTATGAAGTAGGCCTACAGTTTTATAATCCTTATTATTGTGCACATTTACCGAGTAAAATCTCCCCGCCAGCATAGTTATGCAGGCCTAGATAAGTATTCCTTAATTTTGTATTTAAATAGTTTGTTTTTTAAATGATGTATTCTTCACGGGGGCTTATTAGAATAATAACGATTTACTATATTATATAATGCTATATAGGGTGAGTTAAAAGTCTGGAGACACCCTTCTAACTATTTAGTGAGTGGGTAGAGAAAGGCAAATTCATAAAAAGTGTATATAATAATGTGCTTTTTTATATAGAGAAAAATTTTGTCCCCATGTACAAAATTATAAGTTTTTGGAAATTGCTCACCATTTTTAAAAGTATACCTCTATGGTGGTGTAGGTGGTAGAGAGAATTAGACAGTCCTAACCTCGCCCCACAATTAATAAAGGCAATTCTAATTCTAAGCCCATGTCGCCGCCTAGTATCCTTTTATGAAGGGCATGGTCTTTTTTTTTCCAGAAGTCGTGTTTTACCTTAACCAGAGTGATATGATCATATATTACTTCTATAATGCAAAATATAATTGGAAAACATTTCTACAAATTAATCAACTCCTATAAACGCGAGTACACAGGACTACGTACTGCCACGCCGCACACGCGCAATCGTTTTTAAATTTTTTAATTTGAGTTTGCCCTTAATAACTTTGCGCGTATACGTGGACAAGAAATAGGAAATACGCTAACTTTCCTAAATCTTAAAAGATTGGTTTGTAATAAATACACTTTAGATAAAAAATACTAGCTCTAGTCAGACTCCCTCTCTGGGTCGTGTCGTTTGAAGTTATTTGGTCACACACAAGAAATAATAAACCTTATTCACTATCTTATTTTAGAGCACTGATTAACTTATGGTATAGGGTATTTAATTTATAAATAAAAAGAAATGAAAACTTGAAAACTAAACTTTTTTAATTTCAAAAACAAAAACAAATTAATTATCTTTCTCAAGTCATTAAAATTTCAAACAAGTATAGTATAGCTATTTACACAGATGATATTTTTTACACTTATTGAAACGCTTTAAACCATTGTGAGAATAGGGAATATTCCTGAATGATTTTACTTTTACACTTTCCTCTGAATTTACTGTTAATGTTAATATTCTTTATTTTTAAATTTTATTATTGGATTACTTTTATATTATTTAAAATTTATATAGCTTGGTTATTTGTTACTCACAAATAATGATGATTTATCGCAGCTTTCCTCCTCGGTGGTTTAGGCCTTGGAATGAAGTCCTTGATCTTCTTCTTCCTTCCTCTCAGGATCTCTCCTCTTCTTTGATGTAGAATGCTTTCTTTCTTCAATCCCTTAGGATCCTTCTTCTTTAAATTATCGCGATTTATTACGGCCCGCTCAACTGTACCGGAGTTGGTGATATTCGCCGACCGACTTGCTGCTTCTGCAGATCTCTACGTGGTCCTCGGGTGACTACCAATACGCAACTATTTCTTCAATTTCTTAAGCTCACTCCTCTTCTTTAAATTATAGCGATTTATTACGGCCCGCTTACTGTACCGGAGTTGGTGATAACCGCCGACCGACTTGCTGCTTCTGCAGATCTATACGTGGTTCTCGGGCGACTACCAATACGCAACTCTTTCTTCAATTTCTTAATCTCACTCCTCTTCTTTAAATTATAGCGATTTATTACGGCCCGCTTACTGTACTGGAGTTGGTGATATTCGCCGACCTACTGCTGATTCTTCAGACTTTTACGTGGTCCTCGGGTGACTACCAATACGCAACTGAATTTAATTTTTCTTCCCTCTACCGTGTACTTTGGAAATCAAAGTCAAGAGATTTACTCTTTTCTTTTTGACAACTCCGCTTCTCTGGTGCTTTAAAGGGTCCTTCTAGCTTGTAGAATTTTCTTTTATTTATTTAATTTAATTCCCACGCTTTCATTTTAATTAATCCACTTTAGTTTCGTAGATAATTAATTATTTAACTTTCCGTGCAGTAAGTAATCGTATTGGTCTCGGTGGTGGTTGCATGACGTCATCTCTCCAAGCTCGCTCCGTACTGTTTACTTAAACACTGCCGGTTCATACAAGATTTAATTAAATTTTGTATGCAAAACTTTCAAAATGCTCTAACTTTGTAACCCATGGTCCGATTTTGGATTTCTGCAGCTCATTGGATTCCTGACCATCTTCTGCTTTCTCCCTCCTTTGAGTGGTTGTTCTAGGGTTCCTGGTTCTTCAGTTATCGCCTTCGCTAGTTTTTCCTTAATTTTGAATTTTAAATTCTTCAAAATGGTCCAAATTCGAATTTTCTTGGTTCTATCTTATTCGTCTGGTTCCCAAACGTCCAAAACTGATCTTCTTTCTTCTATCTTCACATCGGGCACGGTTCTGTGGCCTATCCTATGTGTATCTCGAATTTTGGATTTGGCAACCCCCCTTTTTGGTTTATGCCCTTTTCTCACATGGTATATTACAAAAACATACATACTACATCTTCTTTAATACATATTTATTTCTGTAGAAACTTATTTCCCCCGATTTATTCATTTATTTTAATGTGTTTATTTTTGAGCCTTTTTCTTTTAAAATATTTAATTATATTAATTTATTGTTATTTAATTATTATTAATTATTTATTCTTTATTTTATCCCCAATTTAGATTTTCGAAATTTTCAAATTTGTGAATTTTAGCATTTTTTCTGCTACGTCTTTGCTCTATAACTTTTTCATTTTCATAATTAACACAATTCTGTTAATTAGATTATTATCATCTTTTTCTCCTCTACCCATTACATTTAAAATAACCTACTATTTTTATTTTTGAAAATATATTAAAATTTTACATTGTATTCTTTCACGGCGCATAGCAACAGACAGAGTTTTGCAATATTCGACAAAACCTGACAAGAATTATCCTGTCGATTTCCCTTAGAATAATTCACTCCGCTTGGCTACTATTACTTTTAATATTGGCTAAGCCTGCAATTTATAAAATAATTATTTTAAATTATTTACTTCCTTCTTACACCCAATTTTCCTTTGATATCTCTTTATAACGTGTTATTTTACTTATTACTAATTATCAATTTACATATTTAGGCCTATTGGCTTCTATATACAACTTTTAATGTTAGGCCTAATTATTCTAGTAATTAGCCCATTTGTCTCGGGTTTTTGCCCGTGGCAGTACGTACGTCTGTGAGTAACGATATAGTATAGCGCACGCGCATGGTCGTGTAAAATATCTAACATTTTAAAGACGTGTGTTACGTTATTGAACAGATGTCAACTATAAACCCCACTACCAACATTTACGACTGATTCCGCTCAACATGTGTAAATGTTTAACAAAACCTACCCTAGATTATATTACGGGGTTATGTTTACAAATTTTCAACGTCAATTAAAACAATCTTCTTATGATTTCTGAATGTCGGTTGTTTCTTATTTATGAGCTATAAAAGTAATGTATTCTACAATATGTTGTATGCTCGACTTTGAAGTTAGAAATTATTGGAAATGTTTGTATTTTTTCAATCTTTTTCTTAATTTAATTCTTAACACCCAGAAAAACAACTTAATCATACAAACATAATACTATATATGAAATGATCACTATTTTGGACTATCAGTATGGATTGATGATACTTTATTAGAGTCGAAACGATTAAGCATCTGTTAATTTACAAACACAGGCCTACTGTAAATGAAAAATTAAGTGAATTTTATAGTGAACGACCAGTAAGCCCCCGTGAAAACTCACAGGCTGTTTAATTAGATACACATCAGAAATACATAATTTAAAAAACAAACTATTAAAAAAACAACATTAAGGAATACTTACCTAGGCCTACGTAACTATGCTGACTTGGATTTTTGACTCGGTAAATGTGCACAATAATAAGGATTATAAAACTGTAGGTCTATTTGTTAAACATTTTTATTTACATCGTCTATGTTATTATATATTTAAAGAAAGAATAGATAACAATAATATCTTTTAATTGCTTTTTATTTCATATTCCTAGGTCTAATTATTTAAAAGTTATATAATATTATAATAAAGAAATTAATAATCTAATATGTTTATATGTTATACGAAGTTGTACGAATGTTTCCGAAGTTAAACGAATAGTTATATCTTCTTTACGTTTGTATAAACAAATATATTGATGACAAAAGGTTGTATTTATATGCAGTTTATAACTTCAAAGCAAATATTAAAACGTATATTATAGCATACATTAGTTCTATAACTCATATTTAAAAAAAATCTACTTCACAAGAAATTATAACGATTGAAGCTGTAAACATAACCCCAAACTATAAGCTACACTGGTTTTGTTTAAGTATTACGGATGATGGGTGAAATAAGCTGTTATATTATATGTCTGTCACGTACGTACGTATGTACGGACGGACGAACACTCGATTTCATAGGAGTTGATAGTTTAGTTTCGGCTAAATGCCTGTATTTAAAATGTTTGGGGCTGATTTAAGTATGCCTATGATTTAAATGTATGATGTTTTGTTAAAAAAATTTATTTCAGGTCTTTGAGTAAAATGTCTAATTGTAGGCTCTAAAATGTACTTGTCATGTTGTAAATTCAATAATGGCATATACCTAGTTAGATAAATACTGTAGGTTTTTTACCTAACTAGTTTCCTCTAAAAAATAAACTTAATAACAAAAGTTGTAAAAATAAATTTTCAAAGACTTCTAACCTCAAAACAAGTCATAAAGCCGATATTAGTTATATTACACTTACACATTTGAAGTATCGTATTTTTCTTCAAGTGTATCTAATAATCTGCACTTGATTTTGCACGGTATTATACGAATAACAGCTACTACTAAAAGTAATTAAAAATATAAATACAACTTTTTCCAAGCACGTCCTGAGGGAACTTGAACAAACAAATCCCGACAAGAGTAATAAACTTCCCTTTCGCTCATCTGGAAGTTTTCGTCCGAGCTTTGAATAAATAATAAGTTTTGTTTGACTTTAAACGCCAATGTACACATTTGTCGTTAGCTGAGCAAGACTCGACGCGAAAAGAGGACAAATTGTCTCGAAGAAAGACAAACGACGTTTAAATAAATAATTAATTAATAACTGCTTCTTTGTAAACTGAAAAAAAACGGTATCAGTTAATTGACACAAACTTTCTCCCAACTTACTGTAGTCAAAATAATATTGTTTTTAATCATTTTAATTTTTACTACTTTTTAGAACAAAACAAAAAATAATATTCTGAATTACTGGCCGTGCTCGCTACCGTGGTGCTACCCCGTGCGGCCGCCGCCACGATGCTAGATTGACAACACATACTTGTTTATTTTTAAACATTTCCTCATAATTATAAAACGCCGAAGTTTTGATAAAAGCGGGTGGTGTCATATTGTTTGGCATCTTAAGCACTATAAATACTGAAAATTTTATCAAAATCGTTAGAGCCGTTTTTGAGAAACTTGCATTTTTGTAGTTTTTTATGGGTTTTAGGGGTAAATTACATTTAAAAATTACAAATTCCAAAAAATGAAAAAAACACCTGGAGTTATTAGGGTTTAGTACCTACATACCAAATTTCATGAAAATCGGACCAATAGTGTCCTCTCTGGTCGTGTATACATACAGACAGACTGACAGACAGACACCACTCTAAAAACACTTTTTTGGGTTAAGGGAGCACCAAAACAAAAAATTCCATTAAAAATATTTTTGTGTTCAGGGAGCACCAACACAGATAATGCACTAAAAAATTTTTTGGGGTTCTGGGGGCACTAAAACAGATAATTCAACTGAAAATTCAAATTCGAACATTTTTACGAAAACAATACTTTCTCCATATACTACGTATAGGGTGGAGAAAGTAAAAATCACTAAACAAACGAGAAATGAAATAATATCATTAAAGGAAGTCTGCTTCTGGGGTGCCTAGCCAAATCTATGGCAATAAAATACTGAAATAATTTAGTAATAATGTGGGCGGAAGAGGATAGAAACGTACATCAACATAGAATTTTCAAATGTTAGGCCTATGATTTTTTGCGCTATAGGACGCACAACTGTAACCACGTTCAAACCGTTCGACTAATCGGGACAGCATTTAGTATAGTATAGTTTAGCATTTAGTATAGTATAGTATTGAATTATCAAAATAGGTAGCTAATGCATTCAAAATGGTTTCCATTACTTGTGCTAAGAAGGAAAATAGATTAACTGACCTCAAAAATTTAATTTGACCAGTTCCCTTAAGAATATAGATACGAAATTTTGTAAATTTTTCTTTAGTAGTATTATTTAGAAATAATTTGATCACCCTGCTGAGTAAATTTTCAAAATTAGGTTTATATGTTTTATGGTCCCAATCGACTATTCGAGAAATTGGTCCACTCAAGGACGAGTTCATTGGCGACAAAGTCCAACAGTCAGAAGCACGTTCATTTGACACACCATACATTTTTTTTTTTAATTATTGTACTACAAATGATCTTTTTTGGGGTTTTATCTAACAATATAAATACAGGATGTCCAGTAATTACGGGATCAAACTTCGGTAAATGGTTCTGTTGGTCAAAATAAGAAAAAAAGTTCATATAAACATAGGCCCGAATACTTTTCGTTTTTCAGTTATCCGCCATTTTTTTTTTTTTTTTTTTTTTTTTTATAAATTATATCAAAAGAACCGTTTGACTGATTGCGTTCAAACTTGGCACAAATCTTAACCTAACAATGATGTACCTCAAGCAAAATAATCGACACTATCCACTCATGCGTTTCCAAATGGCGGCTGTTTAAAAACTAATTAACTCAAAAACCATACACTATAACGAAAAATGCCAAGACACATTTTTTGTAGTCCTTTTGGTTCGGATGGTGTAACTGTAAAAACAATCGGATGAAGGATAATAGTTAAGTTATGTGCAATAATTGGTTTGTTCAACCCGGCATACTATACCAACACAGTAAACACACCAATATTGCGTGCACATTTGCTGTCGTTATCTTTAACTCAGCTATTATGCTTCATCCGATTGTTTTGAAAGTTACACCATCCGATAGAGAATCGAAAGGGGTACAAAAAATGTATCATGAAATTTTTCGGGTAATGTACGGAATAATTACCCGAACTTAAATTTGCCAAATTGGTTACAAATACACCTGTTTTGGTTCGTTCTAGGCCTAACCTAAAATTATGTAAGTTTTTGATTAAAATTTGCTGTTTTATTTACAATATGTAACAACAGACGTTTGAATTGAATTATAATATGATAAGCATTGTTCGTATCTGTTTGCTTTTAGTTTGTTAATCAACCGAAAAAAACTGTTGGTTCCGAAGGATAATAAACCAATTCTAAATTTGCTAAGTGGGATGCTATGGCAATGACTGTAAACAAGTATGTGTTGCTAAGCTTTTGATCTGAACTATTGTTTTATTTTTTATATTCCTGGGAGCTAACTCCCAAATTAACACTATTTTTACGCTCTACAATTTGGAAAATAATTTCTTAGTGTCGCCTATGACCCTTAATGCAAATATCTTTTGTATTTCTATCTTAAGTACTTTTTACTCCACGTTGATTCTGTCAGTAGGTCAGGATAAAACTGCTTATATTATAATGTATACATGTTACAGAAAATAGTAGTGAATAAGCCCAAAAATAAAAATCGATCGGTTAGACAATCAAAGAAGTTATTTGAATTATATGAAACGAAATATCTAATTAGTTGATACCCTTGCGTTCTTATCACGCAACAATTTGCTACCTACCCACATATTAAACATTTATTTTTAATAAGGCAAGGTTCAATCTCACGTCTTCAAAACTGCTAATTTAGCCGCACAAAACTTATAACTCTTTCTGAAATCGTTTAAAATTCTCTTTCCTAGATTATTTTGGGCGTGGATACTGAGTTGCATTTATTAAAATCAGTAGCGAGTTTTCACGCTACCATCCGTATTCGATGTTGTTACGCTATTTTAAATTCGCGGCATGTATACTTTAAAATCATAGATTTCAAATAAAGAAACGCCATCTATTGAGACGGCTATTAAACCCACTAAGTTGCATTCTGATAGCCAGTCTTCGCGCATGCGTAGACTTTACATCATAACCGAATGGCCGCCTATTTTATTCTTTTTTAAATTTACTTAAACCTTACCTAAATTGCAAATTTTATTCATTTAGATTTAATCTGAAGAGTAAAATTAAACATAAATATAAGTATTTTATTTATTTTTTCCGCTTACACACTTCCTCAGCAAGGGATATTTAATTAAATTACAAGTGAAAAAACATAGACCAAGACCGGGAGTTGAACTCGAGCACAGACTCTTGAATTACTCCAGACCTCTCGGCTCTTACTGCCATAGGAAAAAGGGTACGGGAAAATTTAGTTATTTTGAGCCGCTAGAGTTCAGGTGCGTAGATACTGTAACTTATTATCAGACCGATGTTGTCAGATCGCACGAGTGATATGGTGGGGGCGCTTGATCAAGGTCACGTCGTTGTGACAGGGTCGTGTCCTACTGTTCTACCGTGTATACTGTGTGGTTTCTTAGGTCTGTTTGACTGATTAGAACATATCTTTATTATTTTAAATATTGGTAGCTTGATAATAATTGACTTAGCTATCTCATGAACGTTAACTGTATTTAATTCAATGGCACGTATAGCAATTTACATTAAGCACAATATTACAGAAGGTATTGTGATAATATGTAAAATAATAACTGGCAAATTAATTCCTGCGAAAGTAATTGGTAATCTTGTTTATTTTTAGTATACAGTATATAATAAAATACCACTCTATCAGACTGTCTAACAGGTTTTCAACAACAAAAAACAGCACTGATGAATTAAAAATATATATAAACAATGCAAATAATAATAATATTATAATTACCTTATGGCGATTCTGTCAAACAATCCTTGGTTGATGTGGTTAGTAGGTTATATCTTTCCACTTACATAAAATAAGTGGATTGTTTGACAGAATCGCCATAAGGTAATTATAATATTAATATTAACAATCCAGTAAGGCTACAACATTGAAGAATCAAATAATAATATGTATACCGGTAAGGATTACAATATAATAACTGTATACCTACCAGGACAAATGTATTAATAACTGGTACAGGTACATAATAGGTATATTCAATAGATTACTCATCAGAAAACGGCCACACATAATTTTACTATGAATAAATATTTACACTTGTATCCTGTTCAAGCAATAGTGCTTCTGTAAACGTTGGTGAAACAGTTGCTCAGGAACGTATCACTTATTAAAATGAACAACACTATAAAATAAGTATGCGTATTTGATTTAGAACAAAACAAAAGCAACATTTAAAATTATATTATAAACTAAAAAATAAAAACAACAGAGTTCCTTAATAATTGTAAAAGTAACACATCCACAAAGAAACATCAATGTTATCTACATGACGTATAGCTCAAAAGCTTTTTAACTCTCCGCAATAAAATACGAAGATTTTGTTACCATCAGTAGTTTTCTAAGACATCTGTGAGTGCTTATATCATGTATACAGGAAAACAGACGCACAACAAATTACCGCATGATTTCAATTCTTCGGCATTCTAATGCGGAGTATTTAATAATTGTTATGTACTGGTATTATAATAGTTGGTTTTAGTCCTAATTCGAATTCAAATAAATTAACCACATATTGGAGCTATGAGCCAGTAACGACTGCAACGGCAGAGAGATCTTTACAGTTTTAAAACGTACCTGAGGAACACAATGGTGGATTTTCGCGACTCAATGGCATGGCCTTAGCCAATATCTTAAAAGAGAGAGAAATGGACGTTGAAAATGTTATAAATGTGTATTGTCAAAAAAAAAGAAATAGACGTATGGTAACTGAAGAAAATTAGGATTGTGGTTTTCTTTAAATGAATAACATTGCTTTATTTACATTCTTTTGTTTAAAATTAATAAACCTTTTTAGATACTACCTGAAAAACAGTAACATGTGTAACAGAGGTTTTTAAATTTACTGTATTTATTTGTCAATAATTATAAAGTGCAATGAATCTCATTAGTTCTGACTAAGCACAAAGAAATAAGTCAGTAGAATTTATATTTGAGAGTGTTTTTGTGTTGTTTACTGCTTAAGGGCAGTCGGATGGTTTGTATCTCGCCAATGTAAAATTTGTGCGTTTTCGGTACACGTTACTCAGAAACTATAATAGATATTAACATACTTTTTTTATTATTTTTTTATTTATGTTTAATACAATTTTTTCAGCAAAGGGTTATTAAAAATATGGGATGCCTTTTGAGTTATATTTTTTTTTTAAATACGCCTAAAAATTGCTCGGAATTTCAGTAATATAAATTTAATTTATAACATAATATTTATTATTTATAAAATCCCTCTGCCTCAAACATAGTACTAGATCTAAGAAACACAATAAAAAATATGGCAATATCACTTATAGTTCCTGGGATATGTGTACCGAAACATTAAAAACCCTTTTTTGCGGAAAACTTCAAAATAAACTCTAGCCTAGACCTTTAAGAGTAACACTAAGAAATAGACTCTATCAGATTTACATTATATTATATCCCAGCCCCATATGAATGTCTGTCAGGGTCCTCTTGATCCTCAAACATGTCTCCTAACCACGATTCTTCCCAGGTTAGAAAAACTAATACTATATAAATGTATTGATTAGTAAAATTAGTGTAAAATTAGTGACGTGCAGCAACCATTCAATTTGAGTAAGTTACAGTATGCATAGCTTCGCAAATAAGGTCATAAATAAAAAGCTATCTGTCCAAATCAGCTAAAATGTATATCAATTTAAAAGTAAGAATTTGGGGATTTAAAAAATGTAAAATACGAAAAATATATAGTTTAGATCATTTGAACCATCCGACTGCCCTTAACTTCTTCGAGCACTGTTACGTTCAGGCACAAATGAAGACGAAGCATTAGTGTAATTACATTATTACTTAATTTCCTTTCTTATTTATGATTCTGGCCTTTTTGAAAATATTAGTTGTAGTTAAATTTAGTCTGTACAGTATCTGCAATAACAGCTGTTATTAAAATTTGATTTAATAGTATATTTCCTTACTAGGGCCGAAAGTGACGCTTTCCGATACGAGCTCAATTTAACGACCGAGGCGAAGCCGAAGTCGGAAAATGAACGAGGATCGCAAAGCCGCTTTTGGCCCGTGTGATGAACGATACTTTTCATCACACTGTGATTAATAGCATTCATAATAAATTTCGTATATTTTTTTCAAAGCAACCTATCGTTTGTCAATACATTCCTGGAGTACAATGATAACATAGTTTACGTTTACATCACTAACTAAATTATTGAGATCAGCTGATTTTAATGTCAATAGCGATGCAAATAAGGAAATGTTTATCTTGTCTTTGGTGTTTTATTCTGTCATTAATATTAATAGACACAATACACTACTACAGGTACATGAATAAACGTACTGACGTAATATTTTAAATAATAAGTTAAAAGTTTATTTATTTAATACTTGTAAATAGTATCAAAATGTAGTTTATTATTGTTACTCACGTTTTTTCTTTGTTAAAATCGTTATTATATCTAATAAATTAATAATTATTATTGATAGTGCTACTGGTGTTATAACTTATAACTAATTTAGAGATCGGCAAAAATCTCCAGCTGATTTTGCCGATCTAGACCGAGAAATTGCTACTTTCAATACTCACATCTGATATTGAAAGTTGCGAGTTAATTTTTTACTTTACTTACTCTTGTAAGTAAAATATAAATTAATTGGAACAACGAACTATTGTGACAAAGATGTTTTCAATAGGTAGCTCAATGTATAATAAATGTTGAAAACCGTTTGTTGTACAAATAATAAGTAATATTATTGAATTGTAATAAATGATACATTTATTAGGTTGTGGGTTGTGGCTAAACTTGTTTGTTCCCGAACTTTTTACTGGGGTCTAATTCTTCGGTAATTTGTGGGTCATATTTTAAGGTATTTGGTTAATTTATATCATAATATAGCACTTTAGCTAAGTAATATTTCTAGTGATTATACCAGAAAGCATAGTCTTGCTCTTTAATACACACAATAATTAAATTAGAATCAGATAAATTTGTAAGTTTGTTTCTAAACAGAGCGCTGATCTACTGACGGAACCCTGCATACAGTGGCTAGCTGATGTACGCTCGGTCAGAAGTCTGATCCCGCGTATGGGCGTACATTTTGCAACACTGTTGAGCGTACATCGACTGTGGCGCGCACTGAGAATGAGCGTACAAAATAACGTTTAAAAGCGCACCCATTTTTTACATGACAGTGAGAGGTCTGTAGTAATTCTACAGTCTGTGACTCGAGACCTTCACGTTTCCGTCGTGATGTTCTGCCAAATGATCTACCCTGATATTTCCAGATATTGGTCGATGTTATTTCACTTGTACGGTTTTAATGCAATTATTGAATTAACAGATTGCATACCTCGTGTATACGACATTGAAAACAATCTCAATTCTTATTTCGCAGAGAATTATTAATATAATACCACTGTAAGCTGCGAAATAAGAATTGAGATTGTTTTCAATGTCGTATACACGAGGTATTCAATCTGTTAATTCAATAATTGCAGTAAAACCGTAGAAGTATTGGATATCATTGATGAGGGTATGTGTTTCAGATTTTTTAATTACCCTCTTAACCCCCCATTTAGGGGTAAGTGGTGAAATGGTCGGTTACAGCAAAATGCATCTCTCTTTGTCATATAAAGACATCCCAAAGATTATTTATTTATTTTTATTTGTTCCAAAGTTAAGGGGGGACACCCAGTATAAATACAATTTTAAGGATATCCCAAATCGTGTTTTGGGGATCATGATCGGTGCTCATGAATACCCATTAGGTCTCACCATAAGAGTCACTGCAAAGTTCATATTTCCTATGGGCGTTCGTCAATTACATAAACCAACAAAGGGATTCGAACCCAGCATCTTTAGCGTTCCGCGATACTACTCTGCCAGATCATATAAACTGACCACATCAGCGGATAACAGACGAAGTCATCTCACTTGTCCCGTTTTGCGATCCAACAGACCGATATCGAATGAAAATAAATTGAAATTCTCCCCTCTCTGTAGACTTTCCCAAGTAAACAAGTGTTGTTTCACCCTCGAAGAAAGGGATTGTTTAACACCCCATGCACCTTGTCATGTCACCGTTTAAGTTTGGGATTTGATTTAATGTGTCGTGAATTTATCGTCGCGTACACTCGAGGTTTAACAGGGCCTATAAATTTCACAGTATGCCCCCACTCGGGCTTACCACACGGAGCTGATTTATCGAGACGGTCTGGCCGCTTCGCTTCCGGAACTTTATAAAAGTAAAACCTGCTTATTAAATGAGATGTTAGGTGGGTAAATTAAAATCACATATATTATTTCTCAAGGCCATTTTTTTGTCGGTACGCCATAACTTCCTTAATACAGCATCAAATTACATGAATGAGGCATTATTTTAAAGCTTTCCTTAACCGCTACACTGGGAAAAATATACAAAATACAATTATACGAAAAAATACGAAAAGAAAAAAGAATCCGAAAGTAACAGTGATGTAAGATCAAGTAAGTTTTAGGGATATTTTCTTAGCGTTGGCAACACTGATGATAACAATACCCAGCTGGAGAGCTGCCGTTACGCCACTACATTGCTATTTACATTGACGCACTAAATACGCACTATACGATACTAAATATACGGTGTGTACTTTAATTAAGTGGGAATTAAGTAAGTTAGAATGCGAATGCTTCGCACGGGTCAGCTAGCGTTAGTTTAAAATATTACCGAACCGCTGATTAGAGTTGAGTTGATATGTTTTAGGGTTTCAACCAACTATTTGGGAAATTGATATACTCACGAATACCTCACGCTGCCTTCGTGTAGGAAAATTTTGGTAGAAACAGTTTGCTTCTCAGACGCTAGCCAGGCGCAATCGGTGCTTCGTCCCATACGCAGAGGAAAAACTATTACTCCCTCGTATTAGAAGCTGCCCCTACGCTAAAATCCCCCAATCCCCTACGTGGATTTGAACCGGGTTCTTTAATTGTGTTTAACGGTTTGATCGATTTTACGGAAACCAGAGGAGCTATAAGTTTGTGAACAAAATGGTGCAGAACAATCTCCTATATTTACATTTTTAGACAAACCCCTAAACAAGTTTAGTTCTAGTATAAAAATATTTTATTTCGTTTAAAAAAATTGTGCTTGTTGGATATTTTTTGCTAATGAACTCTTCTGACCGATTTAGACAACCAGTTTGCGTACCAAATTGGGACAAAATCGGGAGTAAAATGCTGCAGTTAGGGTATATATAATGTACTGATGCTGGTATCTCCGTCTCTACATGAGCACGTGTAGAAACAATAGGCAAATTCTTCTTAGTTGGACTGACTTTGTTACATGTTAGAACACATAAAACACAACTGGATAAAGTTTATAATCAGTACAGTTCAAAGAGTCAGGATGCACATAATTGCTGAAGTTATTTACTGAACAGTTTGATGTTTGCTGCAGTAGTTAAAGCTTAATGGATAGTCTAACCACATCATGATCAAGTTTATACTGTATATGTAGAGTTGCTTACAGTGTGATTGAAAAGTTTAGTTAACTATAAACGTTCGCCACTTCAAAGATCTCTCTTCTATTTTCAAACAAAATTTATTAAAAGTCAATTGAAAAGAGATATTTTTCAGTTTTAATTTTAACAAAATATACCTTACTCTAATCAACACCTTTTTGCACTGCTACTTCTTTTTAATCGCCGACATTGTCGCACACATCTTGTTTAAATAATTGATAAAACGGATCGGTTGCTAGTAACTACGTTTAAAATACAGTGAACATTAATCACTGCTACTTTTCAATCACCGATATTATCACTGATAACATGCATTTGTTGGTACTATTTCTTTATCAATCCTGAAAAACAATCACCGCTACGTTTTAATCAGATATATTGTCACATATATTTTGTTTGAATCACTGATAACACCAATCGGTTGCTACAAATAACAGCAATCACTGTTATTTTTTAATCACTAATATTGTCACACATATTTTGTTTGAATTATTGATAACAGTAATCGGTTCCAACAAACTATGGCTAATAACTCTAAGCAGAAATTACTATTACTTTTAAATCACCCATATTGTCACATATATTTTGTTTGAATCACTGATAACACCAAGCGGTTCCTACAAACTATGGCTAATAACACTTAACATCAATCAGTTATTTTTCAAACACCCATATTGTCACTTATATTTTGTTTCAATCACTTATGTTCAGATTAGAGGATAGGTTTAAGAAATAAATATAGACAAATATAATTAAAATCAAGTTTAGTATAGTTTAGAATTTACTAGCCCAAGACGAAGACACAGAAAGTGGAGCAGCATTGTGTAATAGTGCAAAATGTTATAAAATAACCGACTCGAACAAGGCACACTTACAAAGACACACTTGTAAAATCTAACAAACTATAAAAGGGTCATACTGACCTAGATCTAGGACCAGTATTTTGTGTGACGGGCGGAGACTCTGTGGGACAGAGCTAGTTTTTCTGTGAGGCGGAGAAAACACTGCTGGTCGGGAAGCGATCATTTTGGCTGGACGTTCTGAGAGAGGGTGCTACAAGAATTCCAGTTGGAAAGCTTTGGTGAACAGATTGTCAGATATCCTTCATAAAAGTGTTTATGTTTCTTTTTTTTTAAATTAAAGCAGAAGCTCATTCGAGTTAACATTACACGAACATAGGTATTTCTTTGGGTGTTTCGTCTTGGGGTAGCATTGCCAAATTAATTTTGTTTAGAATGATAAAGAGTGTGATTAGTGTTAAAAGAATTAGTTACTTATTATAGTTTTGTTTATCGATTGCAAAAGGAGTTGAGCATAATAGAAATTAGGTATTCATTTTAGTTTTGTTTGTAAAATTTTAAGGAGACCCACTGAACCACTCGATAATAAAATATAATAATTGTAAACATAAGGCTTGGTTGATTTCTATGATTATAATCCTTGAACCTTAGTGAACCTTCATTTTGAACCCTGGGTAGTTGGGCTTGTAATTTGCTATTAACTGTAACTAATTAATAATCCAGAACATGACACAATCTTATATTACAAGGCAGTCTTGAGGCAACGCTAACAAATCTCAAAACGAACGACAAAGTCCTCGGCGCACTTGTGAAAGTTTTCGTCCAAGCTTTAAATAAATAATAAGTTTTGTTTGACTTCAAATCACACTGTACACATTTGTCGTTAGCTTTAACAAGACTCGACGTGGAAAGAGAACAAATAAGAGAAGACAAACGAAGTTTATTTCGTTAATTTATAAATGTTCCTTTCGGTTTGTTTTCCCGTCTTACAAGTTAAATAGGTATTGCTGAGTATGTAGTACGAGGCGTTATTAGGGAATAAATTTGAGAAATAGAGTGGCTGAGAGGGTAGAGGCGTTAGTCCACCTAACCCTATCCTTAGCAAAAAGCAAAGAAATATAAAAAGGAAAAAAAATAATAACAACTAGCTCCTAGTACTAGTTTTTCGCTAAGGTAACGACTTTTGAACATTAATAACTTAACTTATGTTTTACATAACCTTAACCGTATCGTGAAGTTATTTATCTGATAAAACTAGTTGACCCGATAGGGCTTTGCACGGAGAGACATATCAAAGTTAAATATGGAGATTTTTTGTAACTTTGACACCACCAAACCTCCGCTAAAATTTCGAATATTTTGAAAACCTTTCTTAGCGAGCACCTAGGGCCGTAGAGGCAAGCTACGTACCAAATTTTATTCCAATCAGTTTGGTGGTTTGAGATTTCGTGATGAGTCAGTTGAGTGGTAATTTGTTTATATATATAGAGATATATAGATTATGACATACATGCAAATGTATATAGCCTAAACGTATTTAAAAAAAACGTACTTTCGCTTGTTGCATTTTTTGACTAACGAACTCTTCCGAGTGACTTTGACAACCAAACTAACTGGTGTACCTGATTTGAATCAAATCGGACTTAAAATTCGGCTGTTAGAGTGCGAACACATATATACATATATACTGGTATATACAGTTATTAATGACACCGTAAAACGTGTTCTGGGGACCATGTTCGATACTCATTTACAACTCCTGAAATTAAAGCTCGAAATTAGGGGTTACTGCGATACATCATCTTTCCTAAGGAAATTCGCTAATAACATGGTGTAATTTTTAAATGTCAGTTACTTTTAGAACACAATTTTTTTTATCGTTTTCTGTATGTGCAGGTTTAAGCTTGAAATATTTACATCTAAAAATGTCCAGGGTGCATTTATACCACAATGTAGAGGTGCACTATATAAGGGTTGAACATTGTCAAAATACCATTGAAACATTGTGGGGGGGGGGGGGGAGTTCATTTTCAGTGCTGTAACAGATAAAACAGTTGATTTGAATAAAATCTTAGAAACACAATTCTAGATAATGGTCGATGCTGACCACACATTCATTATCATAGTAACCAACTTAGAAAGTTTATAAACAGATAAATATGTTCAACAACTAACAGTTTTTTATGTTAGGATAACAAAACTAAAACAAACAAAAAATATAATAAACTGGAGGCCTCCGCTTCCTGCTCACTTCACTCGCCAAATCCCTAGAATAGTTTTCCCTGTAGTTAATAATAATATAATTTATTAGTTAATCTCAACTTTAATATCACCTCTCCTACCCCTCCTACAACTATGAAGTCACAGTGAATCTGATTAATAATTTAAATAAATATGTTTGTGAGAAAGTATGTGCCAGTTCCTGGTACCATTTATTTATTTCAATATTTGTAAATGTAGTCGGGAAAAATCTTAGGTTAGGCCTAGACTGTTGAATCATCACATGTATTTGCATTTATTACCGTAGCAACCAATTGAATAAAATAAGAGATAAAACGGCTGTTTCCTAAAATACTTCCATTAACACTCGTTTCAAACTTTGAAGCATTTATTTACATTTGAACTTTTAGGTTAGGTTTTTATTAAAAGTGTAGGTCTGAGCCTTGCTGGTACTTTTAACCTTTATTATAACTGCTGTAATATACGAAATAATTTGATTTTACCATGGTTTACCATCTTAGCTTTTTGGTTATTATTAATCCTACGCCTTTATTATATAGACCAGAGGGCTTTGCCCCCTGCTTGTTTCGTTCGCCAACCCCCGCAGTGTCTCGCGTCAAAGCAAATGCAAACAGGTTATTTCATATAAATAGGGCCTACTATTAAATTCTAATATGTCTTATTTATTTTAATTAGGATCTATCATAGTGGTTTCTTATTTTCAAATCCCTAATTTATAAACTATTTAATCTCTAGCTTTAAGGAAAGTATAACAATCTTCATTTTTACTACATTTCACACCTTAGCAAAGTGCGACAAAATGTCAATCTATGATACTTTTTTTATGTATGTTGTAAGAAACAAATGTAAAAACATTCAGCTCACTAACTTTAAGGAAAATGTAACAATAATTTTTTATTGTTTTATGGGTTGTTATCACAATTTCACCCCTTAACAGCACGCGAATAAATGCAAATCTAGTTTACTTAATATGTGTAACTTGTAAGAAATAAAATAAATGTACACAATTTCAGCTCTCTAGCTCGAGTGTTAATGGAAGTATTATAGCAAACCGCTGTTTTTTCTGTTATTTTATTGGTTGCTACGGTAATAAATGTAAATACATGTGATGATTCAACAGTCTAGGCCTAACCTTAGATTTTTTCCCGACTGCATATACAAATATTGAAATAAATAAATAGTACTAGGAACTGGCACATACTTATTCACAAACATATTTAAATTATTAAACAGATTCACTGTGACTTCATAGTTGTAGGAGGGGTAGGAGAGGTGATATTAAAGTATGAGATTAACTAATAAATATTATTATTACTAGTAGTCCTGTGAACAGTGACCTCGCTCGTTGAAATAACAAATGTGGTTTTGAGCTTAGGTTAAAAATAGTGTGCCAGTAAGGAAGTAAGCAGAAGGTTTAGCCAGTGAATCGTTATTTTGCAATTCCCGCGATTCCGTGGTTTCTAGTACTAGTTTTTTTTCTTGAGCTTTAACTGATAAAGATTTTCTTTTAGGGGGCATTGTGTTTTATGTAGGTTAATAATGCGTAAGGTAGCTAAAAATATCGCGTTATTGAGGGAAAACATAGAATTAAATATTTACATAATTGAATAACTAAAACTTAACAAGGTATTTACAGTTCCATATCATATTCCTATATTAGAAATAATGAAAACAAACGATATTAAAGCGTCGTGATAGTGATCTCAACCCATGTATCAACACTTCCCACGCGGTCCAACGGTCATTTTTTGTATGTCCTTTATCTCCGCGAGGTTTCATTTGTTTCATCTCATTTTGTAATTCAAGTAAAGCTAAGTCAAATATTTTTCGAAAATAATAATTTACAAGTATACAGTTCAATTCTTTGATTTATTCTACACTTTCTTATAATAATATGTCATTTTGGGGCAAAGGATATATTCCTAAATTACTGTTCAAAACTGGCCTAGTTTTGTTAGTAGTCTTGTAGTAGGAACATAAAAACTGATCTTTTCAAAGTAAGAAATTTGAAATGATAAATATTTCTGTACAGTTCTAGTTAGAACTAAATTACAAAACTTTTTTCATTTATGAAAAAAAATACAAAAAATGTTTACTACTTTTTATGTAGGCCTAACTTTGAACAAAAGTATTAGATTAACTAATAAATATTGTTATTAGTAGCTAGAGAGAAAACTATTCGATCGATTTCGAACAAATTTGCACCAAACACGTCAAGTAGGCTGGCATATATGCACGAAAAAAAGGTTTTGAGAATTTTTGAAAAACAACCCCCTTTTTGCAAAAAAAACCCCAAAATCAGTTATTATAATTAGATAAAAAATATTTTTTAGAAAGGTATGGTTTTTTGCATAGGGTAGGTTACATTAAGGGCTACAAATGAGCCAGATTTTATCAAAATCAATAAAGCCGTTTTTTTATAAAAAAATAATAACGGTTGTTTTTCAAAATTTTGCAAAACCTTTTTTCGTGCATCTATACAGGCCTAATTGACATGTCTGGTGCAATTTTTTTCGAAATCGATGGAATGGTTTTCTCTCCAGCTTTGTATACATACAGTCATACATACTGACAGACATTTTGTAAAAACCAATTTTTTGGACTCAGGGGTACCAAAACGGATATTTCCACAAAAATCACATCGATTTTTTTTGCGATCACTATACTAACTCTAGTGTCTACTATAGTATAGTGAGAAAGTAAAAAGGTTTTTATCAAAATGAATTATAGCCTATGTTAGTCAGGGCTAGTGTAGCTTTATATTAGTAAAACTATTTTTTCAATCGGTTTTGTAGTTCCAGAGATTACCCCCTACATGCAAACAAACAAACAAATAAACAAATATTACATCTTTATAATATAAGTATAGAAACGCTTCTTGTGTTTTAATTCAGTTATGTATTGTTCCACATTACAAATAAAACAGCTGATTTGGATCTCAACTTTATAACAATTGTAGGTTTATCTCCCTGTTTGATATCACTCTAACATTAAATTATCAATACACCACATGTTTACAGAATCATTCGAAAACCCAGCATTAAAGACCAGGTTAGATGTTCACAGAACTACTAGTAAATCATTGTTTTAAAACTAGTTATACTTTGTTATAATATCAGAACACACAACCGGAAAAGTTTCTAATCAAACAGTTGAGAGAGTCAGGATGTACATAATTGCTGAAGTTAGTGCTGACTGGATAGTTTGGTATTTGCAGCGGTAGTTAAAGCTTAATGGATGGTTTGACCACTTCATTATCAAGTGTACATGCACAACACAGTCGTGATAAATATGACGGCGATACGGCCTACAATGTTTGATCGTTTATAGAATTAAATTATACAAAATAATATTGTTATTTATAAAACACATGCTTTTTTTAGAACGAATTGGAAACGTTTGGGACTCTATTTGAGTAGTGTAAAAGCAAGTATGTACCCTTACTAGTTTTTTTTAAACTAACGTACTCTAAGGAAGATGACATTTTTTAAATGAGTCATATTTAGGCGACGTAGGACAAATTTTACTGGATCAGACTAAAAGTAAAACCTTCCCCTACCGTCAGTTGAAATGAAAGGGTGGAAGAATTGTTTCTCTCACTGTCACGTGCTCTCTACGCGCATGCACGGTTCGTACTGTGAGCCTAGAATTGAAATGTTTCCAACCAGCAGTTAAGAAGAATAAGAGGTAGAATTATTTCTACTATCTCCGTCGCGTTTGTCTTAGACAGCCTACACGCATGCACCGCGTTTACTGTGTTAATACGTAGCATAAGGAACCAGAGATGATTGCGTATTATTTCTATTGCATTGGTTTAGATTAGAGGCATTCCTCCCTTAATCAGTTTACATAACCAACTGTTTTAATTGTATCCTGTATGTGCCACTGTTTAAATATTCAGACAATGCACTGTACTATTCTGAGATGCGGATGCTCATGTAAGTGAAACCACCTATCGAGAAAATTTCGCTATATTAACGCTTTACGCGATTTATTTATATGTTTACGAAATATGTTTATAAATAATCAAACAATACATATTTGCTCACTTGCTAACGTACTCACGTTTGTATAATAGTTGATTATTAAATTAATAGACAATTAGTTAAATAGTTTATGTTTTATTTTTTGTAAGTCAAATAATACATCTGTCATTTTATGAAATTTCCTAAGCCCATAATAAAATTTCTTCATTCCGATAAGTTGTTTTGTAGTTTTACCCTTACAAGTAGAGAACATATAGTTAGCAACGTAAAAGATACTGTATAATATAAATAGAATAATTTGTCTTTATAATAAATAACAATAAAATTTTCTTGACTAGGATATTGGTCCCGCAATAAGTTAAAAACTCTTATTGTAAGAAAACCGAAAAAAATATTAAACAAAACGACGTAGTTTTCGTGAGGAAGTACATTTTTAGCGAATTTCCATAAGAAAGATGATCGTTTGCAGTGTCTCTCATGGTCCCCAGAACCCGTTTTGGCGAGAAATTAAACATTATGTATCTGTGTGTGTGGTCGCACTATACACGAATTTTACACCCGATTTGGTCACAATTTGGTACAATCGTTGGCAACAGTCAGATGTAAATTTTTGATCGAAAGAAAATTTTATTGATATTTTTCGTACAGAACTAGAATGAAATTTGTTTGGGGTTTTATCTAAACAACATTAATACAGGTGATTATTCTGCTCATTTGGTTTTTTTACACGAACTCATAGCCCATCTGATTCCCCCAACATCGGTCAAAACATAAAATATCATAAAAGTACTATAAACAGTGAGTTATCCGGTGCGAGATAAGTGAGGCGCTAACTCGCAAAGCGAATTTTTCCTTCACGCACTGAACTAACTATCACGTGAGCCGGGGATAGAATATTAGGTGCAAACAAATTCTACTAATATATTTCGTACATGCAGGCAATTATTTAGTGCCTTTTTAAGAAGACCAATTGCAGAAATATTTGGTGGAAACCTAAAACATTTAAAATTAATTTTGGAAATTCGATCAACTCAACGGTTCAGCAGCGTGGTCGAATTATTTAATTTGCAAACTCCTTTTTACTTTCTCCACCCTATAAGTAGTATATGGAGAAAGTATTGTTTTCGTAAAAATGTTCGAATTTGAATTTTCAGTTGAATTATCTGTTTTGGTGCTCCCAGAACCCCAAAAAATTGTTTAGTGCAATTATCTGTGTTGGTGCTCCCTGAACCCAAAAATATTTTTAGTGGAATTTTTTGTTTTAGTGCTCCCTGAACCCAAAAAAGTGTTTTTAACGTGGTGTCTGTCTGTCAGTGTGTCAGTATGTATACACGACCAGAGGGGACACTATTGGTCCGATTTTCATGAAATTTGGTATGTAGGTACTAAACCCTAATATCTCCAGGCGTTTTTTTCATTTTTTGGAATTTTTAATTTTTAAGGGTAATTTACCCCTAAAAACCCATAAAAAACGACAAAAATGCAAATTTCTCAAAAACGGCTCTAACGATTTTGATCAAATTTTCAGTATTTATAGTGCTTAAGATGCCAAACAAAATGACACCATCCGCTTTTATCAAAACTTCGGCGTTTCATAATTATGGGGAAATGTTAAAAAATAAACAAGTTTATGTTGTCAATCTAGCATCACGGCGACGGCCGCACGGGGTAGCACAACGGTAGCGAGGACGGCCAGTAATTCAAAGGTCGCGCGATCGAATCCCGCCTGGGACAATAACTTTTTTATACGATTGACGTAGGTAGAATATTATTTTTTTGTTTTGTTCTAAAAAGTAGTAAATAAAATGATTAAAAACAATATTATTTTGACTACAGTAAGTTGGGAGAAAGTTTGTGTCAGTTAACTGATACCGTTTATTTTTATAATTACGAAAACAGAACACCCAATCAAAACACATTCTCAGTTTAAAACTACAAAAGGCTCTGTACTACAATCCCAATAATACAATGTTTGCAAAAGTCGATAAAGTTTCAAATTGGAAATTGCTTCCATAATGCTTACACTTGAACACACCTCACAGTTCACTGAGCACTTTGTTTATTTCTAAATCTATTATTTTCTGATATTGAAAGTGTAGTCACAGCCAACTGAACAATTTCCTTTTTGTAATTTTCTTTTGAACACTTCCTATTAAATTACGATAGAAATTTAAAATCAATTACAGTGTGCAGTAAGTTTGCACGGATACAGGGGGTTACAGACATCAAGTGCTTAGTGGCAAAACGTAACTGTATCTACCCATAGACACTTGACTGCAATTATTGGATCCACAATATATCAAATCTGAAAAATATAAATAAAATATTATTAGGGAATTTCCATAAGAAAGATGGGAAAGATGGGGTCTTTCTCTTATGGCGAGACCTAAGGTCAGTAATAGTGAATAAGCACCGATCATGGTCAACCGAACTCGTTTTATTTTGTTATTAAAAACTTTATATACATACTAGGGGAAACCCCTGCGTGCTCCGCACGCCAACCCCTTTAGAACCTTCTATACACATAATCATGATACGTTTTATTTATAATAAAGGGACAGGAATAATAATAACCTCAATACTAACATGGTAAATAATGGTAAATGTTCAAATCAAATTGTTTCGCACGTTTTATAACAGCAGTTATAATAAAGGTTAAATTAACCAGCAAGGCTCAGGTCTACATTTAAATAAAAACCTAACCTAAAAGTTAGAAATACAAATAATTGCTTCAAAGTTTGAAATCAGCTGTTAATGGAAATATTGGAGCAAACAGCTGTTTTATTCAATTGGTTGCGACTGTAATACAGTAAATGCAAATAGTTGTGTTGCTTAATCAGTCTAGGCATAACCTAATATTTTTTCCCGGCTGAATTTACAAATATTGGATTAAAAAATGTTTTTATCACGATGAATTGTATCCTATGTTACTCGGGTATAGTGTAGGTTTTAATTGGTAAAACTATTTTTTCAATCGGTTCAGTAGTGCCAGAGATTACCGCCTGCGTACATACAAACAAACAATATAATTTTGCCTCTTTATAATATTAGTATAGATGTATGCATATATGTTTTTGCTTTCTAATGGCCGCATTTTACGTCCGGCTTTGTCCAAATTTTGAACAAACGTTGGTTTTACAAGTTGCTCGGACGAGTTCGTTACCAAAAAAATCCAACAAATGGGAGCACGTTTTTTGACTGGAAGTATACATTTTTTGATATTTTTCTTACTAGAAAGAATTTTATTTTTGCATTTTACCTGAAACAATATAATTGTAAGGGAATAATTTTGCACACTCTGTGTTTTACACGCCCTTATATACCGTCTGGTACCACGCAATTGATCAAAACGTAAAATATTATGAAATTAAGCGGTATTTTTATCTCACGAAAAGAGTTTGTCTTCTGCTAGCGAAGGGAAGCAGTCCCAAGGCGGCAAGGTCGAGGTGCAAGCGAGTTTTTCTGCTGCGATCGGAACAAAGCAGCGCGTGAGACGAAATTGTGTTTTGAGGCGCAAACAAATTCTACTGATATATTTCGTACACGCAGGCGGCTATTTTCCGCCTTCGTGAGTAGACCAATTCCAAAATAGTTGGTTAAACGATAAAACCCAAACTCAATTTTGGAAATTCGCTTGACTCACTCCTGTTCGAATTAATTTTAAATTGAAGTCATATTTTAGTGTTTTTGTATTGCAAAGATTTTGAATGTAAAAATAAGTCGGAAGTTACGTCATTGTAAAAGTATACGCACCAAAAAATTTTGTTTTTAATAAGGCTCTTTTAAATTTGTTGTCCCTTATCTTAAAAGCATTGTATATTTTGATTAACTATCACCGAGTGGTTTGATTTTCAGAAATTAAAAGTACCAAACACTTCCAATGATATATACCAATTCCAAACAACGTTCAACTTTAAAGTCTTTAATTTTTTTTTCAAAATAATAAAAATGTGAGGAATGTAGAATAATTAATTGTAGGTTTGCGAGGAAATAAAAACGTCCTATATAAAATAATTCAAACGACAATTAGGTCAGATTGCTGGAACAGAACGGAAAACTGAAAATTCAACTCATTCATCTCATTAAATCCATACATTGTGTAACATATGCACCCCCTCATAAAGTCTATAAAGTTTGCAAAATATATACACACTTATAAACATTATTAAATCTGGATCTTATCAAAAAATGTATAAGTTTTTAATATAGGCTACTGGGGTTTTAAAAAAATCTGGAAACGGTTTAATATTTCAAAATGTACGAGTCTTATGATATAGAAACAAATGCAGTTATTCACAGACATAAAAGAACAACTTTTTTGTGAGTTTTGAAATTTTTGTCCGACATCTTGCAATGAACTTTAGTTTTATAAATGGGAAGGTAGCCGTATGATACATGATATTAATGCGACGAAAAAACTACGTTCCAATCCGTTTTTTAATATCTAAATCCGTTTTTAAGTTATCGTCAGTCGAACTAGCGAAAACACAAAAAGTTTGTCAAGATAATCAAAGAAAATACGTATCGAATATTACTACTCGTATGTTAGTGACTATTTTGAATTTAATTACATTATTTAGAAAAATTATACGTCTTATATTTGTTGTCTTGCAAACTTGTTTTTTTATTCTGAGATTGCTTAGGTTTTCAAAGTTATTTCATTCCTCTAAATATGCAATTTAACAAAGTTTATGGCTTTAATATTGCAAATAATATTTTTAATCGCATTTTTAGAGCAAACTTTTAAAGTTGTAATATAATTATAGTGGGCCTAATATGCGATGAGTTTTTTCATTGATTATTTTGACCCGCGATTATGCGTTTTCGCTCATTTGACTGACGATAACTTATGAACGGATTTTACCAACACGTCAAGTTTGCCGTAAAATTTTACATTGAAATGATGCATCACACGACTACCTTCCTATTTTAAAATAAACGGTACCAGGAATTGGCACATACTTTTTCACAAACTTATTTAAATTATTAAACAGATTAACTGTGACTGGTAGGGTGGGGTAGAAGAGATGATTTTTTATTAAAGTTGGAGATTAACTAATAAATATTATTATTATTATCTAGGGAGAAAACTATTAGATCGATTTCGAACAAATTTGCACCAAACACGTCAATTAGGCCTTTATAGATCCAGGATAAAAGGTTTTGAATACTTTTGAAAAACAACTCCCTTTATGACCAAAAAACCCCAAAAATCAGTTATTATTGTTATTATTAGCTAAAAGAGAATTTTTAGAAAGATTCGGTTTTGTGCATATGGTAGGGTACATCAAAGGCTACAAATAAGCCAAATTTTAACAAAATCGTCAGAGCCGTTTTTTTATAAAACAATAATAACAAATTTTTTGGGTTTTTTTGCCAAAAAGGGGGTTGTTTTTAAAATTTAAAACCGTATTTCGTGCATCTATACAGGCCAACTTGACATGACTGGTGCAAATTTGTTAGACATCTATCGAATAGTTTTCGCTTTAGCTTTGTATACATACAGACATACAGACATACGCACAGACATACATACATACATGCATACAGACAGATATTTTGTACAAACCACTTTTTTGGACTCGGTGGGTCCCAAAACGGATATTTCCACATCGATTTTTGCGATCACTATACTTTCTCTATACTATTATAGTATAGTGAGAAAGTAAAATAAAGCGAAATTTTTTTCCCATTGCGAGATGGCAGACAACAATTTAAAACTCACCAAAAAGTGTTTCAAGCTGTGGATAACTGCATACATTTCTAGCTCATATGACTCGTGTATGTTCATATATTGCTTAGGCAGTGTCCAGGCTTTTCGAACACCCTCTATACAAAGACATACATTTTCTAAAACTCGTAGGTAGATAGTAAATATATGTAATTAATACTGAAACGACTTTCTGAGTCCTTATCTAGCGATAAAATATAAAACAAATAATTCTAACAAATTGAAATTAAACTTTGAACAAATAAAAACTGTTGCAAGTAAAATAACTGGACATAAAGTTACAGAAGCGTTCTATTTATCTTTATAACTAAACTTAAAGAAAGTTGGACGTGTTCAGGTCTCGAGTACATACGATAATATTTATCTTGGAATTCTAGTTCAACTCAAGTAGAGATATTTAACATTGCGTTGCTGATAAAGTGGAAATGTATTGGATCCTGAGGCTGTTCCGATTTAAACATAATAATTTGTTTTACCTTTCATTGTGAAACAAAGGTGATATATCACTATACGTTTTGTAATTATAGGAAGGACAAGAATTTATATTAAAAGTATTTTATTGCACTTATTATGTTAACTTACAAAGTTTAGGGCGTTAGTTAGAACGTGTATTTTTTAATCCTTATATATTACTAGCTGACCCGTACGGCATTGCCCGAGGTGGTTGGTATTTTCAGGCTTTTTAACGTAATTGTATTCTTTTAAGTGTTCAGTCAGTGAGTAGTATTTGGCTTTTATAATATAGATCTTAAATAATAAAAGCACTATTGTCATAATAATAAAAGATCTGAAATTATGATTTTAGTAACTTTGATCCCCCCAAACCCTCCTAAAGTTTCCAATTTGTTTAAACCCTTTCTTAGTAAGCACTTACGGCCCTAGAGGAAGCTACATACCAAATTTCATTCTTATCCGTTCAGTAGTTTTGTAGAAATCGTTTTTTTAATAATTTTGATCCCCCAAACCCCCTAAAATATCGAACTTTTTCAAACTCTTTCTAAGTGAGCACCTATGGCCCTAGAGGAAGCTACATACCAAATATCAATCCAATCTGTTTGGTAATTTTTGAGAAATCGTGATTTAGTAATTTTTACCCCCCAAACCCCTCTCAAATTTCCAATTTATTAAAACCATTTTTTTTAAAACTTATGGCCCTAGAGGAAGCTACATACCAAATTTCATTGTTATCCGTTCAGTAGTTTTGTAGAAATCGTTTTTTAATAATTTTGATCCCCCAAACCCCCTAAAATATCGAATTTTTTCAAACTCTTTCTAAGTGAGCACATACGGCCCTAGAGGAAGCTACATACCAAATTTCATTTCAATCCTTTCTTTAGTTTTTGAGAAATCGTGATGAGTGAGTGAGTAAGTGGTATTTCGCTTATATATAAGTTACGTTTTTGGTTCGAGGGAATTGTTTTTTAAAAAAGAACAATTCTATTCGTTACACTTAATTTTATTTACTTTAAAACAATTATAACAAATAACGTACAATATTCATATACACTGATGTGTACGGAGAGAAGCCTCGTCTAACTCTGGCGAAACAAAGCTTGTCTCTTCACACAATACAAATGCTGACTAAACTAAGAACCATACAACAGTCATCATTATTACAGTAAAGTGTACAATAATTGTTTACATAACTCCTCCATCCCTAAACAAGACATCCGGGGGTGGTTGAGCTGCGGGCGTCCTAGAAGTTGTCCTAAGTAGCTTTTTGAACACCAAGTACAGCAGTCCTCCAATTAGGGTACCATACAGGGCAATGGTCCAAACACTTATGTCGTGGGTGACATCTATCTTTCGATCAATCCTGGAGATGGTGTCTAGATTGATTTTGTCAAGGTCCAGCTTTTTTGTGTTGACTGAAAACTCGGGGTTTTGGTCCACTTGTAGGTTTAAGTTTGAAGCATCCAGGAATCTAGGGTGTCCTCCAGTTGTTTTGGATGAATGAGAGAGTCTTCGGTCATTGTAGAGAATAGTATTATTCTTAGGATTAATTAAGAATATACCTTGGAGAGTGACTGTGGTTGTTTCCTTCGGATTTACGATTTTTAAAGTCTCTTTGATTGGAAATGTTGCCAAATACTGATTTATTTCTGGGATCCAGTTAATAACATTGTCTGTGACTTCCAAAGCGGTGTATTTACAGGTGTCGGCATTGTTGTCTTTAATTATTGAAATTTCACAGTCAATCTTCTGGTGAGATATTAAGTCGAATGAGCAAAAGTATTTTGAATTAGTTTTTCTGTTACACTTGTTGTCTAAACCTAACACTACAGAACTAGAAACTAACATATATTTTACCGTGGGTATAATGGTTACATATTGAGATTCATATTCAGTGGGTACAGAGTGTAATTTGTAAATATTAAACTTTGTTTTTTCTACAATAGGTAAATTCAGAAAATATACAATATTATCTGAATCTAATTTACAGTTAACTTCAATTAAACTTTCTAACTCCCACATGTTTTGCAATTTAGGTTCAATGGGTAGTCTTTCAGTGTAATACTCATAGATTCTCATTATCTCACTATACAACTCTCTGGTTGAGATAACGCTGGGGTGAAGTACACCTAGTTTACAAAACGTTAATGAATTTTCCAAATCAGTTGTTACTTGTAACAACATATTGTACAAAATACTTAATTGGTTTAATATACTTCTAAATTTTTCTAATTCTACAAAATCGTTAATTCTATGATTCATCAATTCCAATTTATTCTTTAATTCCACAAAGTTTGCTTCAATAATATTAAATGTCTTATTGTATTCCTTAATGATACTACTGCTAATTGTATATTGAGACTCTATTTGGTTCACAATGTTAGCCTCATTGTTTTCTATCCCTTTTAATATATTGTCATATTTTTTGCCATCATAGGCATCTAAATTACCAGTAATAAACTTAAATGCGGATCCTAGTCCATCTATTATACCTCTTTTTGTTCTTACATTATTATTATTACGTTCTAAGTATACTACTTCTAATTTTTCTTTAACTATTTCTCTACTATGGTTAACATATTTAAAATAATTGATTATGTCTCTAACTTTACTACCATTATCCGTTACAAACTCAATTTTTCCAGTGAGGCTGGCGTTACAACTAACACAATTCTTATCAAAATAGTTTAATACATTATTATAATAAAATTCAACATTATTAAATTGAACAACCAAATTATTCAAATTAAAATAGTGAACAAATGTGTGGTAAGAGGATTGTAATTTGGCTGGTCCTAATTCAATCGGTATTATTCCAATGTTTTTGGAAATGTCCTTAACTTCTGTTGTGTCGGCATCGGCTTTTGCGAAGAACAAGAGGGACCTGGAACAGGATTCAAAGACGGATTACATTTTGGAATTATAAATTTTTTCCTTGGCCTCTTAATTTTAGACAGATGAATTTTCTGTTTAGTGTTATGATGCCTTGGTTTAATTTCCGCTGTTTTCCTTTCCTGATTTATTGCAGATATTTCTTCTAGATTATATTTATTTTTTGTTTTACTTTGTTTCTGCGTATTTTTTACATAAACTTCTGTCGGAATTTCTGGCAATGGTTCTTTATTCATATTCCTCTTGGTTTGAATGTTTTCTTTGATCTTCTGGTTAGATTCCTTAATATGTTCGTAAAGTTGTTTTGTTCTCTCCCTGTGACTTATTATATAGTCATTAGTAAACTGATTTTCAATGTCAATATTTAAAACATGATTAGGGGTAATATGTCCATATAATATTTCAAAAGGTGTCAACTTAGTAACAGAGTGTATGCTATTATTGTATGCAATGATTGCGTATTTAACTTTCTTTGTAATATTATCATTCCTAAATTCTACTTGGTTATTTAAAAGTCGTATGTGTTCAATTAATGTGGAATGGAACCTTTCAATTAATCCGTTAGAGGGGGGGTGCTGGGTGCTAATAAAATGTATTTTGATTTTATGTAATTCCATTATTTCCTTAACTACTTTATTGTTGAATTCAGTTCCATTGTCAGACACTATAAACTCAGGGACACCATAATGTGCAAAGTAGTCTAAGAGCTTATCAGCGACTTCTGTGGCGTGTGCGCCTCCTACGCGATACACTTGAGCATAGCGAGAGAATGCGTCTACAATACTGAGAAATCTGTTCTTTTCTAACGAAATGCTATCCATGTGCACTATCTGTAGCGGCTTCAATGGTGTAGGCGTCAGATTCATTTCAAGTTGTAAGGGTACTCTATCATACTTTGTCTTTAAACAAATTTCACAGTTATTGATAAAATTTTGAATATGTCCTTTTATATTGGGCCAGTAATATTTCCTTTTAATTTGTTCATACGTTTCTTGTATGCCGCGATGGTTGGTTTTGCTTACATGGTAATTATTTATTATATCTTCAATTTCGTCCTCTTCAGTTATATCTAGTAGTTTAGTGTTACATTTAATTAACCAAAGTTTAGAGCTTTTAAAATGTTTAGCTATGCAAGTCACAAATTTCTCATAAAAGTCATCTTCAAAATAAATATTATATTTAACATTAGGCACTAGGAATTCCTTTACAAATTTAATAATGTCATTGTCTAAATTGTTTTCCGAAATTTCAACAATTAATCTCATTTTAGAAGTTCCGAATAATTTTATTATTTTAACTTTCTTTGGCTGATAGTTTACTAGCGACAGAAAGATTTGGTTTTTTCCAAAATTTACAGGTTCGTCAGAAATGGGAATTTCCACTAAGGTATTTCCTTCAAAGTTTGAATGGACGGTCTGGTCGTTCACTTCATTATTCTCTTCCTGATTGACGGCGTCGTTTTCTTCTTCCATATCAAAGTTAACTATCATAGACGGGCTGTCATCCAGTTCTGGGAAGTAGCGTCGCACTAGGTCAGCTGTTGGCTTCTGTAATTCGTCATCCACAATATTTTGCGAGTCCGGTGAAGTTTTTTCGGTGACGTTTAATTGAATTCTCGATAATGCATCGGCATTTTGGTTCAATTTTCCTTTTTTATATTTTATTTCGTAATCATATTCTTCCAGCTTTAACCGCCATCTTAAAAGTTTAGAATTCGGTTCTTTAACAGAAAACGACCATTGCAGGGGTTTATGGTCTGAATAAATTTTGAATTTTCTTCCAAATAAATAAGGTCTGAAATGTTTTGTTGCCCATACGATTGCGAGAAGTTCTTTTTCAATTGCAGAGTAGTTGGTCTCACTATCGTTTAAAGTTCGACTAGCAAAAGCAATTGGAAGGTCATTTCCATCTTTATATTGACTTAGAATCGCTCCGACAGCAAAATTGCTTGCGTCTGTGGTTAGAATGAATTCTTTTTCAAAGTCAGGGTATTGCAACAGTGGTTCATTAGTCAATATGTTCTTGCAAGTTTCAAAACAATCTATATAGTCGGGGTTATTGATATCAATTTTGGCATTTTTCTTCAAGCAATTAGTAAATGGTTTAGTTATTTTTGCGAAATTTTTAATGAATTTACGGTAATAGCCTAATAGTCCTAAAAATCCTTTTATTTGTTTGGTAGTTTTTGGAATTGGATAATTCTTTATTACTTTTATTTTTTCAGGATTGGGTTTGACTCCGTCTGGTGTCACAATATGTCCTAAATATGCGACTTCTTTCCTTAAAAATTCCGTCTTGTCTAACTGTACCTTAAAATTAGCTTTTCTTAGTCTATCGAAAACCTCTTTTAACCTAAGTAGGTGCTCTTGTAAACTAGCTGAATAGATTACGATATCATCAAGATAAACCGAACACGATTCATTCTGTATTCCGCGTAATATGTTGTTCATTATTCTTTGGAACGTCGGTGGACTATTCTTAAGGCCCATCGGCATTCTCAGAAATTCATAGTGGCCAGTTTCCGTGGAAAAGGCTGTCTTATCAACGCTGTCCGGGTGCATCTCAACTTGATGAAATCCTGAGGCAAGATCCAGGGTGGTAAAATATTGGGATCTCCCTAATTTGTCTAATATATCGGTTATGTTAGGAAGCGGGAATTTGTCATCAATAGTTTTTGCGTTTAGTCCCCTAAAATCAATTACTAACCTAAACTTTTGTCTGTTGGAGGCGTCTGGTTTTTTTGGAACGATCCATACAGGTGAATTCCATGGTGAATGCGAGGGTTTGATTATTTTTTGGGCGAGCATTTCTTGAATTTGTTTATCTACTTCCTTACGATAAATTTCTGGGTATCTATAGTTTTTCGTGTATACAGGGATTTCGTCAGTTGTCCTAATTATGTGCTTGACTTGATTAGTAAATGTCAGGTCTTTATTTTCTTGATGGAATATGTCAGAATATTCGAAAATCAATTTTAATATTTCCCGTTTCTCTTCAGCGTTCATGTGATCCGTTCTAATTTGGCTCAGATCTAATTTATTATGCTTGTGATTTAACAAATTAAAATTTGTAGCGTTTACTTGATCCTTGTTTATTTGATAGATTTTGAAATCGCTTAGCGGTTGCACCTCCATCGGTTTGATCACTAAACGTCTATCAGATGTCGTATTATTGATTATCGGGCAATAACTTTCTCCATTTTCTATTTTTATTAAGCACTGCGGTATTTCTATTCCGTCTTGTTGCCTATAGGGTAATAAACCCTCTCCATTGCGCATATTAAGTATTTTTATTTTTAACGTTTGTTTAGTACGTGCTTTAATCACATAGCATGTGGTATTATTTTCGCCAAAAGTATTATTATTATTATTATTTTTGTTTGGTTCCTCCGTGTTAAAGTAATGTATAGATATCTTCTTATCACAAAATATTAATTTATTGTTTACAAAATCCAAATTAATTCCCAATTCTCTTATGTTATCGAGTCCAAGTAATAGGTCAAAATCCTTATGAAAATCAAATAAATAGAATTTTGCTATTTTCTTTCCTAAAATGGGTAATCTGCAGCTAAACTTTTCTTTTGACACTCCGTGTGCTGTGCTTACTACGAACGGTTCTTGTTCTAGTGTATTTTTGAAAATATTAAATCCAATCGATTTTTTAATAAACGATCTAGTGCTTCCGGTGTCAATCAATATTTTTAGGTTAGTTTTCGGATCATAAACAAAAGGTAAATCATTTGTGTCATTTTCTATGTGCATTATGGAAAATTTCTTTTTACTGTCGTAAGTCCTAAAAAATGATTCTGTGTGTTTTCATAATCTGGGGAGAATCCGCATGCATTGTCTTCCTCAATAAAGTTATTTGCGGCATTGTGTTCGTCTTGGGTTTCTTCCGCGAAGTTACAACTAATTTCAGTCTGTTCCGATAGCGAAATGTGCGGCATTTGTTCGGTGATCTGGTACATCGAATCACTTTCCGTTTCTTCAACGACCGGCTTTCCAGTAATTTGATATAATTTATTTTGTCTGATTGGGTTCCCGGTTTGACGTGTTGATATGCTCATTGGTGTGGGTTGATAAACTTGATTCGTTTTAGGTGCTGTGTTGTTGTGTACATAGTTTTGTCTGTTAAATTGGTTAAATTGATTGGGATTGTTTTGGGGTATTTGTTTATAATAATTCTGAAATGGTTGATTATTAGTGGCAGGTTTGCGAATTGGTAAATGCTGTGATTTATTTGGTACATTTTGCCGATTAGTTTGAAAGAGTTTATTATTTTTGAATTGGAAATCGTTAGTCAGCATATTAAGCGCTTCATTGAGCGTGTTAGGATTTTTTGTCCGCATTAAGGACCCTAACGGTTCCTGAAGTCCTCTTAACAGTACACGTAGTGCTAGTTTTTGGGTGTAAGTACATAGAATATCTTTAGCAGCTGGTTCCTTGTTAATAAAGAAAGCTATTTGCAAATTCAACAATTTCTGAATTCTTTCGTAAAAAGTGAAGGGCGATTCGTTACTTTCCTGTCTTAATTCTGCCATTTCTAAATTTAAGGTAAAACAATCCCTCCTATCTGAATAACTAGTCAAAAGTGTATTTTTAACATCTTCCCAAGCATAGGTGTTGGAGCTCACTACAATATCTAAGGCCTGTCCTTTTAATTTAGAAAGTATAGAAGAAAACAAAAATTCGTTTTGAAAATCCTCTGGGTTCTGGACTACAAAGAATTTGTTCACTATTTTATCACAAATTGAAATAAACCTATTGAGCATAGCAGGTTCACCATTGTACTCTGGAATCATGTCCAAGTACTCTTTTTTTAATATAGGGGTAGTCATTGTAATTAATTAGTATCTACTCAACTTATTTGAAAAATTAAAAATCAAGATATCAATTAATATACTACAAG
>JAGFPH010006060.1:73141-85263 GCA_018207615.1 Philaenus spumarius | reverse complement strand
ACCATTAACAATGATTCGTTAAAACATTGTGAAATTCTGACAACAACTTTAAGAAAAGTGTAAAGAGTTCGCACCCGATACTTAAATGGTACCAGTTGTGATATTATGATCCCAATTTGAGAGTTTTTGCTACAGCGGTGAACTTGAAAATGCCCATGAAGGTTTACTACACTTGTATGGCGGATCTACTACAGGTTTTGTACACCTTTAGTAATGAATTCAGATACTAAAGAATAGTATTCCTTCTGGATACCAGTTTTCTTTACCTTTATGTTCTTTTAAAAGAAATTATGTATTTCTGACTTTTAAAACATACGTCGAACGAGGTAAACTGCTCACGGGAAAGCTATCTTGTACCTAATCGTCATTATCTACCTCTTTTATTAGTTCCAACTGATATTATGCATCCGTAAAATTGTATGTGTGTGTAGATCTTTTCTAGTTCCTAGTTCAAAACATAAACTTATGTTTTCTCCTATTAGTAGGACCTGACTCAAAATATCTCAACGTCAACCATGTTGTGGCATATAAATAAAAAACTATATGTAAAAATTAAACACACATTATTTTTCTAGATTTATGGATATAGAAATGTGTAAAGCACAAATTTAAAACTAAACTTAAAATTCGATGGATGGAAAATGTTTAAGATATATTTTAAAATGTAAGGTATTTCCTGCACGTTTTTAATATAACATATAACTGTGCATTAATTTAGCAGAAAGCGTGTTTCATTACCTTAATCTGAGATTATATTTGTATTTACTTCCACTAAATGGCTTCACTATAAGAACTCAAAACTGTGTGAATCCTGCCATTTTATACCATTTTAAATAATAAACACTTAAGCACTTTTCTGCAAGTTTCATTCATACACAAATAATAAAACATCTTGTAAAAAGCGAGTGGCAAAGTAGGTCAAGTGTGGTATTAAATCAAAGGACTATTAAATCCAAACTTTTTACTACTCCAATAAGCTTAAATCTAATACCATATTGTATCAAAATGTATTAATACCTTAAACTATTATATTATTTTTTTGCAAACAAACTTATGTTTACGTATAGTTAACCAACCCTATTCCGTAAACACATCGAAATGCAAGGTCAACATAATTGAACTTACTTAAGGTATAATATTCTGTAAAAATTTTAATGTATTTGGGAATAATAGTCTACTTAAATAATAATAAATGTTTTAAACAAATAACATACAAACTATGTTTACATATAATATCTCTTCAGAAATTAAGCCAAACACCAAAACTGGCCACCTGACCCACTTGGATTTTAAAATCGAATATTTCTTAGTTCCTGTAGTTGAAAAACAGTAAGGTTTATTTTTCAGAGCGCACTTGTACAGGTCGGCCAAAACTTCTGTGCGCGCGGACGGTTCGCTACTAGCGGCACTAAAAACATAGCGGCGTGGCGGGGCGCGTAGAACTAAACATAGCGGTAGTTTACATCGGATTATTGAACAAACTAGAAGTTCTATCGAAAATGTTTACGAATAAATTTTGAAGATCAACATATTAGCTACAACTTTCTCGCTGGAAATTTGTTACAACCTCAAAAATAAAAAATTTCAGCGCTTACTGACTTTTTCATGTCATGCTGTTACAACTTTCTAATCTTTTTCATTATTAAAAATAACGCATAATTTTAAACTAAAATTTATTTATACCTTTGGATGCGGCAATTCATGCAGAAAAGAAATATATAAATTTAATTGTAGTTTTATTATTCGTAAGAGGACCAGGAGCGTGTAAATGACAATGCGTTTTCTGCTCATTTGGGGAGCACTCCATGGTTTCTACCTCGCTGCGCTGTAGTAGCAAGACACGGATGTTTTCACAAAAGTACCCCCGCCAACCCCCTCGCCTGGAACCGACCAGGTCTGGTCGCGCGCACAGAAATTTTGGCCGATCTGTAGTTTTACTCACTTTGTGTGTAGGCTGATATACACAATAAACCTTTTGTGTATCGTAAAAATCCAACTATTCTGCTTACAGACTTCTTCACCCACTTTTAAGAAATATAATTTTAAAATGTTTTTGTGTAGTAACTTGTCAGAGATTTTGAAATACATGCAAATTCGCGATCTTTTTCACGCCGAAAAAGTTAATAACACAAAATTTGTTTTTAATAACACAAAAACCATCACTGGTTTTTAAACTTTTCGGCCTCCTCGACTCTGAATCATCGGTTTCTTAGGCGGGTTTCACACGAAAGCCAAGCCCGGCGAAAATCACTTGACCATTGATCACGCAGTATTTCATTGGGAGCTTTCAAATAGGACACCGGGTGACCGGGCTCGACCGAGCGATTTTGAGCAGTCCTGCCTCCCGCTACTTCAAGTGGTTTCTGTCTGTGTTTTTCAGTCTAGCTCGGTGTCCATGCCAGTGTCACTACGTTTCAACTGCGACTGCTAGGAAGGCTAGAAAACCTATTACGTGAGACTCGGCCCCATTGCGAACGCATCGCAGATTTTGCTCGGCTTGGCTTGGTAACGCTTCGCCCGGCCCGGCTCGGCTCGGATTTGGTGTGAAAAGACCTAATTTTTAGCCGCTCGCACCGTTCAGGGAAGCAACAAAGGTGTGCTGCGAAGCTGGCAAAAAAGGTGACTGGTGCTCCCATTTCGATTCCGAGCTGAGGGGCAATGTGGGATACTTCAATATAGTTGGCTCGCATAGTCGCAACGCACTGTAGTGTGGGGATATCTTGAGGTTTTTCGATTGGCGGACGTAAAATTCTGAAACGAGTGTTGAATGAGGTGATTGAGAGAGTGGATAGTCCAGTGCAACGTTAAAACAAAACGTATAAAAATGTAATAAAAAGGAATACCGGAACGGCGTTCCGGTGCGTTCCGGTACCAGTAAAACCCGTGTCATGTTATTTCAAGGTTATGGCAAAAATTGTATTTAATAGTTAATTTATTAAAGTAAGCTTTTATGCACTCAATGTAGTTGGTACATAACTATTAGAAATACGTCGACAGAAGTCTTAATCTTTTTATTTTGTAAGGGGTTATTTTTTGTTAAAACTATTATCAAATAATTTTAAAAAGTTAGATACATTACTGCATTACATTATTAGGTGTTTACTTATGGTAAAGTGAAGGGCTTAACATTTGAATGCTTTCGGAGATACAAGATTGTATGGAAATTGCTATAACGCTTCAGTCAATCCTTGTTAAAAAGCAAATTTTTTTAAACGGATAAATGTTAGAAATTAAATTTCTTAAAACATATTGCAAAAAGGTTGGCCCTTCTTTAAGTAAATCTAACTTCAACCATATTTTACGTGATATTATCATAAAATGTAATTTTGCGTGTTACCAATCTTTGAACTTCAAAATTCACAGAACATATTCTTGAGTTTTAATTACTGGATCACCTCAATTTACAGGTCCCCACCAATAAAATACAATGTATAAAATCAATATGTTTGTATTGAATATATGACGTATTGATGCGTTATGGATATGCTTTTGATATAGTTTGTGTTATCTAGCACAGGGTTGATTTTAGTTTAAATTTTAATTCTAATGACAAACAACGATGGGCTTCTCTAATACATATTCAAACATAAAACTGAAACAGCGACTTAATCATTCACCTCAACAGAAAGCAGACATTGGAACTAATAACGGAATGTATTAATGTTATGATAAGCGGAGGAGAGGTTGATGTCTCGAAACCACACATTTATTGTTATTATATTTGTTTTCGCTTAAAACGAACAATATACTATCTTTGTGTAATTCACTAATACTTATAACAATGAAAAACTGCATATAAATTGAAGCGATACCACAAAAATATCACATGCAGTCTGTGCTATGCTAGTAGGTAAACACAGCAGTTACAATTTAAAATACTATTAAAACACCCTAAATTATTAAATATTTAAAAACTACCCTTTTTTTATATATTGTCTAGGATAAAAGATATTAACTTGTGTGTGTCATAATATCGTGTGTATCAAGTTATGTTAGGGACATGAACAATAAAGATGGAATACACGATTTGTCTTTTACGGTGTTTTCTAAATTGACACATGGCTACATTTTAAAGACTAAATGTAAACGAACAATGTCATATCTCAGTTATAGGACGTTTACATTCTCGTGTTCTATTCTTTGTTGGAAAACGTTAAAGCTTAAACAACTAATACAAAACATAGCAACAATGAAATAGAATTTTTAAAAGTTTTATATCGCCTGCGATTAAAGAGGTTCGAGTTAAATAGCTCATTGATTGCATTTCAAAAATCTCATTTTGTATTTTTATTTTATTTTTTTATGTGTCCGACACACCCTTTATTTGTGTATTGTATTACCCCCTGTTGATAGAACACTTTAAAATATAAAAAAACGTCCTTTGATAAGTAATTCTATCTTAACTAGAAAACAAAATTAAATTTACATTTCAAACTTTTAAAACAATTATAGCTTATATTGTTTATTGAAAAATGTATAACATAAATGAACGAAAATAATTTTAAATGCTTGAAAATATCAAACTTTTATAAGTTTTGCATAGTTAAAATTATAAGTTACCTTTATTAAATTGCAACTAAGTTAAACTCATTAAAAAAAACTCAGAGTCTGAGAGGATGAAGGCTATAATAAAGGCTGTGAACAAAAAGTATTAGGTTTTGATTTAATAATATTAACGATTTCCTTGCAATTGTATTCTATTAGATACCAAAGATTATGGTTATTTGGAACATAATTACATTTCATAACTGCTACCTTTACGGAATACAAACTTATGATATTCATATTATAATTACCTTATGGCGATTCTGTCAAACAATGATTATGATATTATGATATTCGACAACGGAAGTTACATTGATTGTTCTAACGCGGCACTACTGCAGAGAAAATAACATGAATAAAAACAGTTGGCTGCAAAACAAAATCTAAATTATGAACAGTTAGTTATTTTCAAAGAAAATATCTAAGTGTTCATTAATATATACAATAAAAAGACTTATTTTTTTGTTTTTTTATTTTGTTATATTATTTACTTTCTTTTACTGTTGACTTTATTATAAATATAAAACGTTGCATTGAAACGGATACAATTATTGTACTTTCATTAGAAATTAGATAATTAAAATCTGGTGATTTTAGTTACGTTAGATACAAAATTTATCCTTGCAGATTATAACTTAGTTATATCCTCGTACATGCCATTCCGATTGGCACATAAAGTAAAAAATAAGTAAACCAGTATTTATTAAGTGCAGAACGTTTTAACATTTCTGACCTTATATTTGGATAGTATCCATATAAACATAGGTTTACATTTTTCCTACATGAAAAAGTATTACCATAAATTAATTTATACATTAAACAAAGTTAAAATTAATATTGTGTTCTCACTTTCTCAGGTTTGTATAGATATTTTAAGTACAATTTTTCTTTAGAAATAATATTTGTAGCTTATATGAACTATAATATTTCTAGTAAGAAAGCTTTATAATTTTGTATACTTCCAGGGTTTTCAAAAATACCGAACTGGGCAAAGAGGTCATTAAATACTTTTTATCAATATTAATTTTATTATTACGAAATAAATTATGTAATACGTTATAAAAAATGGAAGGAAGAACGTATTATTTGTAAATTATATTGTATAAAATTGTTACTAATATAAATACGAAACAAATCTAAACTTAATGTGGACAGATTTTCTTTCTATTTCAGCTGTCCTACGTCACACGACTTGAATCTATGAGATTGTGTATTATCCGAACCAAGCTCTAAGGCCTGTTTCACACTTACCCGGCTGTCGTGTAAACGATGCCGTATACACGACACTCGGGACGATTAGTATACGACAGTATACAACAAACTATAAAAAGGCGGTCTTATAATAATTCATGTCGGCTACATATCGGCTAGATGTCGGTCAAACGACACACGGGTAGGTGTGAAACAGGCCTAAGTGATGGGTATATTTGCGTCACTGAAGTGTCAGTGCTGAGCCAGCTTAGCGTTTCCGTCAAATTGCATGTCCGAGTCTGATCTGGGTTAACAGTTTACATATGTCCGTGCAATTGTAATTCGTCAATCATTGATACTCCTAAATGATTTGCTTTTCTATATATATATTGTAAATAATTTTTATTATTTTCTAAACAAAATTACAATAATTCTGAAATTAGTAATATAAGACAATCACAATTTGTTTTTGTTTTTAATGTTCTGGTTTTTGATTACAATTTATTTGACAAATAGTCTATAATATTAAACATTTTGAGATCTTGTTTGTTAACTAATGGAACACCGTTTGTTAATGAAAAAAACTTTGGATCCTACCAGTTAAACTGGTCAAGGCAATTGCTATTATTTTTTAGAATAGAAAAAACATTATGAATTTGAAAACTACCAGAAAACATGGGAAAAGATTCTATATTTTTAAAACATAGATTAAACAGCCCTAATCCTAAACATTTTGTTATAATGGTTAAATATATTCAACAGTTCATACATTCTGAGTAACAAAAACAACAGAGTGTGTATTTGTTACACAACACAATTTAAAACAGATATTGAATTAATTTTGAATAAGTAATCCTATTGTTGATGTAGAGGTCGATTGTACATGTGAGTCCTAAAGTCAAACCATGCCAGCTTAAATTACTCTCAACTAAAATAAGAAGATTTGTAATCACATTTTTGTAAATGGATTTAAAATGTATACAGTATTATTACTAGTAGTTCTGTGAACAGTAGACCTCGCTCGTTGAAATATCAAATGTGGTTTTGAGCTTAGGTTAAAAATAATGTGCCAGTAAGTAAGCACAAGCTTTAGCCAGTGAAACATTATTTACAATACCCGCGATTCCGGAATTTCTAGTTCTCGTTTTTATTTCTTTTCTTGAGCTTTAACTGCTAAAGATTTTCTTTTAGAAGCATTATGTTTTATTTAGGTTAATAATGCGTAAGATAGCTAAAAGTATCGCGTTATACAAGGACAACATACAATTAAATATTTACATACTTAAATAACTCAAACTTAACAATGTATCATAAGTTAACTTAAGTTCCATATCATATTCCAATATTAGAAATAATGGAAACAAACGATGTTAAAACGTCGTGATAGTGATCTCAACCCATGTACCAACACTTCCCACGGTGTAGTACGGTCATTTTTTGTATGTCCTTAATCGCCGAGAAGTTTAATTTGTTTCATCTCATTTTGTAATTCAAGTAAAGCTAAGTCAAATACTTTTATGAAATTTACAATGATAATTTACAGGTATACAGTTCAATTCTTTGATTTAACCTCTATACTTTCTTATAATAATATGTCATTTTTAGGCAAATGATATATTCCTAAATTACTATTCAAAACAGGCCTAGTTTTGTTAGCAGTCTTGTAATAGGAACATAAAAACTGGGGTTTTCAAATTAAGAAATTTGAAATTGATAAATATTTTTATACAATTCTATTTAGAACTAAATTAAAAAACTTTTTTACATTTATGAAAAAATTACAAAAATGTTTACTACTTTTTATGTAGGCCTAAAGTTAAACATTTTCCTTTCGTTACGGAACGTGATTGTTTCTTGAGCTAATAACTTTCTTAATTTTACTTCAATAATTTTTTTACTGGCATATATGAATTATTTAAACCTTTATCTACAAAAAAAAACTATGGAACACTTTTGAATTGGTTTAGAATAAACGTATAAAAACATGGTTGAAATACAAAAACTTGGACGATTTTTAACAAATTCGAAGTTTACGGCCATTTTGTGAGCTTACCGTTAGATATACGGAAAAAAATCTAGAATACAATTTTGTTTAAAATTTTATTTACTTTTAGTAAAATGTTATTAGTTGTTTAATTCGACTTACGGTTAAGCCACAAACTGGCTTTGGAAAAAAGCTTACACTGAGAGAAACGGTCCGGCCGCCATTTTTATTTTATTTAAGGGGTTAAAAATGAAAAATGGAAAAAACCATATATATACATGGCTCGGTCTAGAAATAAGGAACATTCATGCAAAAAATCATCAAAATCGGTCAAGGCGTTTGGCCTTAATCGTGAGACAGACACAGACATACAGACACACAGACGAAATACCGAACGGTCGAGTTAAAACGGAGACCTCGCTTACGCTCTTTCAATAAATGTATACCGGGTGTTTGGATAGTCTGGAAACGGTTTAATATTTCGTATATAAGGAAAATTTAAAGGTAGATGTGATCGAGGAACCTAATCTAAATAAAAATACTATTTTATTAAAATTTCCAAAAATTTATCCGCCATCTTGAATCGCCATTTTTAAATGCAACTTTGTTTTTTTAAACAGGAAAGTGGTCATGTAATACATCATTTCGATGTAGATTTTCAAGAAAAAACCAAAGTTGAATGTGCAAATTCCACCGTTGCCCACTATGACATCATGCCCATTATGACATTCCAATAACTCTCCTGAGCCAGTTTCTTCTTATTTATGTTTATTCCTTTTAATTTCTGGCCTATCCTTTCCATATAAAACACCAACTTAGAATACATTGGTTTCTTTATATATATATATACCGTTGTACTTCTGAAGGTCCAATTGTGTTTATTATTCAACACATTAAATAACCCGAATTCTTTCTGTACCACAAAAAAAAACTTCCTAAGAACTTTCCTTTCCTATATTGTCGGCATGTATTCTATTTTTTAGTAGTACATTACATTTAAAACCCATAAAATACTCTGACAACCCTCTTGTATATTATAATTTGTTTGTTATGGATATCAGTAAGGGGCGGTTAAAGGATATTTTCCCCCAAATTGCAGCACCCTTTACTATCCCTGGTTTTATATCACTATATTCTCATTAATGGAGCTATAATATTTCAATATCAAAATGAAAGTTGAGTATTTATGCTCTTTTTTAGAGTAGTTTCTCTCTGTGCAAGTGGTAATGTATTTGGAATAAACAAAACCTTATCTGTTAACATCACTTTTTTATAACGGATGCAATATATTGTAACGTTTAGTTAATTTGGTTTTTCATCCAATAACTTAGATTTATCTCACGAAATTCTCTTATTATTGAGTAAATTAGTAAGGATCGTTAAACTTCACTTTATTGTATACTTCATTATAGAATCATATGTTATTAATGAATTATATTTAATTATTATTAAAAATACTTTTAAATATAAATGTTTTTATCCGAGCTTTTAGTATTGTTTACATTTGAATATACTTTATCTTTAATTTTTTTATTTTTATTTATGATACAATATGAATTAATTGGTGTTGGATAGTTTTATTAAAAAAATATATACCCACCCCGATACTTAGTACTTCAAGAAATATACCCCTTAAAACATATAAAACAATAGAAAAAATACTGAAAAATATCGCATACACTCTGTTGCTGCAAACTTCTGTCACTAAGCAAACAAAAATTTAATATCTATATTATACACAGTAATCAAAAAGTAGTGCCAGTATTTGAAAATGAAATCCTACTTCACTTCATGTGCACATATTGAAGTGACTGTGACCTTAAAATAAATAGGAGATGTTTTGCTACCTAATATAAGTGAGTGTTTGCATTCTTAAAGTTCTGAAAGCATCAGCGACCAAAAAAAAACAACAAAAAAAAAACAAAAACAACTGTTAAAGTTAAAATTAATAATCGATTTGTTCGGCAAACATTCTTTGTTTTCAAAATAAACGGGTATGTAACAGTCATAACTGAAGAATATGTGAATCCAAAAAAACAAATGTTGTACTCGAGTATTTTTTTGACTTTCCCAAAGTAAATGTTTGGTGGGGACGGTTTACCGTGAGACAGAGCTCTTGCCTTCTTATTCACAGAGGTTACAAATATGCGGTGTGTTTATCTAAATATTCTTGAACTTTTTTAATCCCGATATAAACATGCCCCAATCTACGAGTCAAGACATCATTTATAGGTATATTTTTTGTCGATCCACTAAATGTAAAATGTATAACTTTGGTAAGGTATGTGAAATACTTTATTAACAGAAAATACTCAAAGCAAAATGTTCACATTTCATACTTGTGCAATTTTAAAGTACATACATTCTTTATGGATTAGGTTGTATTTTAGGTATATTAATGTGTTAAACATAAAACTACTATCAGATTATTTTGTATCTAGCTAAAATTAATAAAGAGTTTATTATTATAAAGATACATGAAAATATCTTGCATATTATGGTCACAACTAAAATATTTGACACACAGTAAGATTAAACAGATCTAGAGATTTCTCAGAAATCAACAGTTTTAGAACTAAAACTAAAACTTGGCATTCATATCTGCACGTTTTACACCGCTTTGCCTTCCCCAATACATTTTCCAATTACAAATTACGGTTTCTGTGAAACCACGTCATATCACGCACTAGTGATTCTAGCTTTATTCAATAACTAGTGGACCCGGCAATCCTTCGCTATTGCTTTATTTAATTTTAAGGGTAGTTATCAAATTTCATTCTTTTGACTTAAGTTATTGAATTGCAAATGGTGTTTATGTCAACAATGTATATAAACAATTTATATAAACAATATTTTAAACAGTATATATGTAAGTAAATAGATATGTAACAACCGATGTTTGAATTGAATTATAATACAGTAAGCATTTTTCGTTGATTTTTGTTTGTGTTGTTTGTCAATCTAACCTAAAAAAGCTGTTTTGGTTTTTAAAGAATAATAACCCGATTATAAATTAGAGAAATTGGTTGCAAATAAAAGTGTTTTGGTTCATTGTAGGCCTAACCTAAAATTATGTTCAGTTTTTGATCCATAAAAGTTGTTTTATTTATAATAATATGTAACAACCGATGTTTAAATTGAATTATAATATAGTAGGCCTAAGCATGTTTTATTGATTTTTGTTTGCTTTTAATTTGTCAATTTAATCTAAAAAGCTATTGGTTTTGAAGAATAATAAACTGATTATAAATTTGCTAAAGTTGCTATGGTAATGAATGTAAACAAACATGTGTTACTAAGCATTTTATACGAACAGCTGTTTTTGAGCGCTATGGTCTTGAGTCCATACAAAAGAGGCTGTTTAGTTTTTTCCAAATTTGAAACTTTTTCGGGAAACTTTTCAAATTTTTCTTTATATACAAACCTAGTTCGGACTATTACGAACATTTTAAAACAAAAAATTGCCAAATTGGTCCAGCAGTTCTCAATTGATGCGATTTCAAAGAAACAGCAATTCATTTTTATTATATAGATGATAGCTTCATCAGTTGCAGTTAATTTGCATATTGAGATCCGATTTAGGAAATCTGCAGTTTGACTTGCCAATAACATTTGCCTGTTAATAACATATAGTATAGGTCGAAACTCATTTAATAAATATTGTGTTATTGCTTGTTGAAGCCAAATTTAAATATCAGTGATTTTGAGACCATAAAACCAACAGGATATAATCCGAACCGTATATACTGGTAAGATAGTTCCTAATCCCAATATCATTTTAACCTGACAAAGTCCGTGAAAGTGGGGGGATAAAACCAACAACGACAACTGTAAAATAGATGTCGAATAAGGTAAAAATTATCCAGGTAAGTAGTTTTTTCCAGGGCCGACGAGAATAGAAGAAGGGCTCAGCCACTCCTTTGAAGTTTGGCCAATGCCGACGCTGCCGGTGAGGGGAGGGGATGTTGACCGCGTGACGTCATAGGGTTGTCAGCAGCGCTTATCCACTAGTGCAGCCTTGGCTTTTCCCGATGAATCTAAGCCTGTTGTTTGTAATAGGAACTGAATTTTAAATTGAAATGTTTTTTATTTGTTATTTGTGGTGTTAGTTTTGGGTAATAAAAAGGGAATTTCAAACAAAGCTACTGTATTATTATATTTTTAGATGATATTAGTTAAAGAACTACTAATACTTCTTATGGAAATCAATTATAAAATAGATTTTTACATTAACTTAAAAGAACGTACAACAGTCTACATTACAATTTTAAGTTAACTTAATAATCCTTAAGAAATTCAACACATTTTTTTAACTCTTGCCGACCCTGGCAAAAAAAAAACAGAATTGGTTATTATAAACATTATTATTATGAATTAGCAATAGTAGCTAATTGATCAAATT